>JAJKFI010000409.1:0-12670 GCA_029204185.1 Lerista edwardsae
ACCCCTGGAGACAGTATACAATTGTTCAGGCAGGGATATTTGTTTTACAGGTTGGTTATCCCTGATCAATGGTAGGGCCGCATCTGGAGTACAGGTCTGGTCACCACATCTCAAAAAAGATCTAGGGGAACTAGAGAAGGTGCAGAAGAGAGTGACCAAAACGATTACTGGGCTGGGGCATCTTGCTTAGGAGGAATGTCTACAGCGTTTGGACCCTTCAGTCTAGAAAAAAGGCGCTTGAGGCGGGACATGACTGAGACGTACAAAACCCACCCACCCTTGCTTCTTTTGGAAGTAGGTTGAATCCCTCACAGTCAATGACACTAGTTTTTTTTTACCTCTACAGCTGGAGGCCGTAAAAGATCTCATGCCTCCAGACATCTGGACCATTTACATGAGGAGGCCCCTCCTCCTCCACTGAAGGTAAGATCTTTTTCCAAGGAAAGCGGGAGGGCAGGGCCACATCCCAGAAGGGGCTTGGGTGACTCTGGCTGTGCCAGAGGCCATCACCCATAGCTTTGGTGGCTATCCAAGAGGCCTGCAGGGTCCTTTTCCTGTTGCTGAGACAGATGTCCCAAGTGGGCTTGTCTCAGCATGCAAGCCCTGCCATAGGGAGAGTTGTCACCAGAATAGGACCCTTCAACCCTGTTCCTAGCATCCAATTTGGAATTTATTTTGTCAAGGTTGTTCCCTGCTCAGTGATTTGTTTTTCAGATTGTTCGTTTGCGATCATTTAATCTCTTACCAGTGTCATCAAATCTATCCCATTAATGATAATGCATCTTGACAATGTATGTCAATTACAGCTGATTTTGCACCTGTATTCTGAGGATGTAAAATTGTCTTTTGATATTTTTGATGCTGTTAGAAGTATGGTTCTAAAGGGGATTGTGTTTTGTTGGACCTGAGGGAAAACTAGTGAAATGAGGAGCAGCAAGAAGCATATAGAGGGCAGTGTAAAAATCAGAGGGCTGTGTGCAAAACTGAGGTTTATCGGAGGAGGCTCAGTCTGCTGAGAGGGGTTCCTGGTTTTGGCTGGGAGTTCAGCTGAGCAGAGCTGAGGGTGACTTGCGAGAGGCTGGAGAAATCCCTGAGGGAAGCCCACCTACCTGAAGGCACCAGCTTGACTGCTCTGCTGACCCCGATTCCCTGATTCTTGCTGCTCCTCCACGAAGGCTTTAGGCTGTCTTCAGAGCCTGACAAGGGCCTGAAGAGGGAACAGAGGAGAGGTAGTAGAAATGTTTTGTGAAATCTGCAAAAAGCTACCTTGCTCTGTTAAATGGGCTAAATAAAATTCTTCATTCCAGTTACCATGTCTCCTGGAGTTCCTTTGAATTATGTGCAGCAGAAATAACCCATAAAAAGCACATGCTGCAGAGCTCTCAGATTAAAACATCAACTCTGCTCAAAGGTTTCATATAGCCAGATTTTGGGATTTGTTGAAAGGATCTGACCTTTGTATATTTGTCATTATTGGAAATATATCAAATGTGTTGTGTTTGGGGCAGTCAACATTATGGATTCAATCTGACCCCAGGGCCAGCCCATCTGTGGGGACATCAGAGGCCAACCGTTGCTTCAGGTGACAGATTAGTAGGAGCCCCCATCTCAGCCTCATTACCTCCAAGTGCCTCCTCCTTCCAGTCCCTGGATTGGAAAAGGAAGAGGGTACTGAGCAAGAGCACTGGAGGGTGGGAGGAGCAGAGGGTTAAGTATTTGTCATTCTGCCTCCAGTGACAGGAAGGCTTGGCCCAGGACCTAGAGGAAGGGTGTGTTGTTCCATGGCCTATGAAGGCCCATTACAGATTCTATAGATTCTATCGTTTGTCTCATGCTCACATCTCTGTCACTCACCATGGAGAGTGACCAAGAAACCAAACCCAGGATTTGGCTATGGAGAGAGGTGCAAACACAGTTTATAGGGCCTGGGGGTGAGAAGTGTATACTTAGAAGCAAGGAAAGTAGGCTCAGGTTTCAGGTATATACATATAGTACTTACTTATAGTACTTACTTGAGCAAGTTCCATTGAGCTCAGCAGGACTTAGGAGTAAGCAAGCATAGGCCTGTGTCATCAGTCTCCATCCCATTCATGTCCCTCAGTGTACTTAATTCAGACAAGAAAGAAGAGTAAAGGGGGGAACACTGCAGAGATTTATAGTATTATGCAGGGCGAGGACAAAGTGGAGAGAGAAAGTGAAATTTTCCTCTCCCATAATATGAAATATGCAATGTTATGAAATATGCCTAAAATGAAATTGATTGAAAGACAACTCAAGGCAGACAAAAAGGAGTTGGATTCCAGAACCATGCTCATTCATGCCAATGAACCAAAGAGCTTTGTGGCATTTAAAATGTATGGTTTTAAATTTGTCTAAATCAACACACAAGATGTGTGTCGCCTAAGTGGGGAGTGGGCAGTGTCAGCTAAGGTATGGTATGGTATGGTATGACAAAACAATGCTTGCTGGCCAGGAGGAGTTAGCTGTCCTAGGGTGTATCTAACTATACACCTAGCTGTCCTAAGGGTGCATCACACCATCCTGAAATAAAACCAGAGAGCGGTGACTCTCCCCACGCCGTTGGAGTCCAGGTTTGGGACACCCTCGACATGGGGGGCGAGAAAGGGTGCGAAACAAAACGTCCGCCATGGCCCACTGGAACGCCTGGAACGATTGGCTGAGCTGATTGGTAATTTGGTAATTTCATGTGTAATAGAATCTTGGGATAAATAACTACCCGGGCAATGCTGGGTACCAAAACGCTAGTAATATAATAATAAGAAAATAAATTAATTTAATTTAAATTAATTGTATCTCTTAATTAATTGTCAATAATTAATTGTATTTCTATCCCGCCTTTCTCCCACATTGAAGGGGACCCAAGGCAACTAGCAATTTACAAAAGCACAAAAACAAATACAATTACAATTAAAAAAACAATATTAAAAAGCTTAAAATAATAAAAAATAAAGCAAACACCCTGGACCCCAAGATTAAAATATAGTTCAATAAAAATGCCAGCCCACATGGTCGGTAAAAGTTTTCACACCAAAAAAAGGTCTTAAGGCTCCGCCAAAAAGTCAAATGTGTGGAGGATCTGAGGCCCATCAGTGGCTATTAGCCATGAGGGCTATGTGGAACTTCCAGCCTCAGAAGCAGTCTACCTCCAAATGCTAGTGCCCATGGGGAGCAAAGAGCAGGGCTCTTTGCTCAGTAAATAGGCCCTCACCACACTTGCAGAAAGGCCCTGCCCCTTGGAACAAAGCACCAGGCCTTTGTTTGCCAAGGGAGGGGATGGGGCTTCTCCCTCACCAGAGATCTTCAAGCAGAGGCCCAACAGGTCTCCAAACTAGAGAGGCTCTAAACTAGAGCAACGCCTAACAAATGTGCGGCGAGACCCACTGGGGGGTCGTGAGCCCAAACACTAGTCACTATCTGGCCCGCCTGCCCACCCTTGCCACGGTTTGGCTCCAAATACGAGCCATTTTGGAAGCCCAGAGCCTCTCCCTGCCTAGCCACCCTCTCAGCAGAAAACCCTCTGAAGAGCCTTTAGAAACGGCCGTTAGAAAGCCAGTAACTGCTTGTCTCACAAAACCAGTAGTGGCCTACGGAGGCCTCCGAGGGCCATTCTGAGGCCTGCAGGGTGGGTTGCCAGGCAACACAAAGAGCATTTGTGGCCTACCCAGACACTAAGATGGAAAGTGGTGCTACAAAGTTAGGGAGCCCCTGATCTAAACAAATTTCCTGCTACAGTCAGGGGGTTGGACTTGATGATCTCGTGTGCACCTTCCAATTCTATGATACTGTGGTTTTGCTGGCATTCCTATTCAATCAATCAATCAATCAATCAATCAATAGCATTTATATACAGCTTTTCAACACAAAGGTTATAAATCGGTTTACAGAACAAATAGTAATAATAAAGTTAAATGGTTCCTTGTCCCAAAAGGGCTCACAGTCTAAAAAAATGCAGAACCCCACCAGCAGCAGCCACCAGAAAAGACACTGTGCAGGGATGAAGAGGGACAATTATTCTCCCCCTGCTAAAAACAGGGTGTTCGGAAAGTCACTGTGCACTTATGTATATTTATTTATGAAAAGTGCAGTGACTTTCCAAACACCCTGTATAAGAGGAACACCGCTTGAACCCATCCACTCTGGACTGTGCTAGCTTCAAATCGAATTAAGAATTAATTCTTATTGACCCCAGTAAGCTTAAATTAAATTATTTTATTCCATGGAGCCTTCTGTCTTGCCTTGCCAGCCAGAATAAGACAGTGCTGCCCCCTTCTCTTGAGCAACAGACCCCTTACAGCTCTGTAGTAAATCACTCCCTCTTAATACCACCCTAGAAACATCCCTACTCCAGTACTGAAAAAAATTGTCTTTTTAAAAAAGTGGTCATTTAAAAAAAAGAAATAATATAGATTTTTTTTCTCTGCAGACCCTGACTGGGAGGCAGTGGTAGTGCCAGGCAGAGGAGAAGTGAGTGGCTGGGCCTGCAAACAAGGGGGAATGGCAAGGCACTAGGGCCACTTCAAGCATGAGCAGGAACAGGGCCGGCCCACTCATGAGGCCAACTGAAACTGTCGCCTCAGGCAGCAGATTGGGGGGGGTGACCTTCTCTGCCCACCGCCTTGCCTCCACTGCTCTCCCTTCACTTGCTGGATTGGAAAGGAAGAGGAGGACTGAGAGGAAGTGTGGAGGGGAAAAAAAGTGCTAAGTTAGAGCATTGGTGAACCGGAGGAGCAGAGGCTGGAACATCATCGGGTAAGGCGGCAGTGCTTGGCCTGCCGTCTCAGGCATCAGGAGGACTTGGGCTGACCCTTTTGGGGGGGGCTACTCGGGCCAGTCATAGACTATCCACTCTAGGTGGGAACAGCACAAGCCAGTCTGGGTGTTGGAACCCATATTGGGGACAGGACGGGTGCCACCCCTGCAATTGTGGTTGCTTTCCCCTGTCCTCTGCCTTCCAGATGTTGCCCATTCAGTCCTGTTGATGAGCCCTTCTCTGGATCTTGCTTTCAACCACTGCCTCCGTGCCCCCACCTCAAGGGAGGCACAACTTTGCCGTGACAATGACGAGGGAGGGGGGGGAGGGAGAAAGGAAACAAGCGATTATAATCTATTCACAGCATGGAGCAAGCCATTGCCGGAAACGGGGTCATTCTTATTTTTTTCTGGTTTTTATAAGTTCATGAAAGCAAAAAGTCGCGCGACTCCGCCTGGAGACAAGCTGCATCAAAGCGCAATTTTAATTGAAATGATAATGACACGGCCGCTGAATGGAAATGCAGGGCTGCAAATACCTGCCTGTCTTCGGAAATAGGTTCATGAATAGGGATGGAAATGCGGCAGCGGCAGGGGTGGAGGTGCTGCCAGCCTGCAGGGGCCTTGCCGAGACTTCGGAGGAGAAGGTGGTTGGGGATGACGCCTTCCCTCAATATGTGAAGGCTGAAAAAAGCAGCCACAGCCTTCAGCAGAGTCCGGCCATTGGTTCGTCTCCTCAGTGTGGTCAGCACTTACTGGCAGTTGGAAGGAGAGTGGAAAGGAGAAGGAGAAGCAGTAAAGACAAGCATGTGGACAGAGATCGATGCCTTCCACCAATCTGCTGCCTGAGGTTCAGTTGGCCTCATGGGTGGATTGGCCCAGATTTGGGGGATTCTGAATAGGCCAGCCTCTGTTCCTCTCACTCTCCAATGCACTTGCTCAGCACTTTCCTTCCCATCACATCTCCTCTTCCTCTCTGTCCCCCTCTTTTTTCCAGTCCAGGGAGTGGAGGGGAAGTGGTGACAAGTTGGTGGACAGCGAAAGGCACCAATCTGTTGCCTGAGGCAAGAGCCTCAGTTGGCCTCATGGATTGGCCGGTCCTGACCATGTTCAATACAGCAGACTTATTTAACCTTTTCCTTTCCTCTTCTTATCCTAGTGACAATGTCTCGCAACATCATTGCTAAAAAGAAAAAAAAAACTTCTGTAACTAAGGGACGTGGTGGCGCAGTGGGTTAATTTGCTGTTGCTGGGCTGTCCAACTGGAAGGTTGGGAGTTCAAGACTGCGCAATGGAGTGAGCTCCTGTGGCTTGTCCCAGCTCCTGCCAACCTAGCAGTTCGAAAGCACCTAAATGCAAGTAGTTAAATAGGGACACTTTGGTGGGAAGGTGATGGCATTCCGTGTGCTATGGCATATAGTCATGCCGGCCACATGACCACTGAAGCTTGTCCTCGGACAAAGCGCCGGCTCTACAGGCTTAGAAACGGAGATGAGCACCGCCCCCTACAGTCGGTCACGACTAGACCATTCGGTCGTGGGGAAACCTTTACCTAATTAAGGGTACAGAACAGAAGCCTGGCTCACCAAAAGCTGGACAAACTCCCGCCATTCCCTCTTTTAAGTGTCATGTTGCCCTGTGCGCCTCTGAGGCTTCCTGCCTGATTTATAGCATTTCATAAAGCCAGGAAACTATATTAAATTCCTGGCCTCATAAAAAGAGATAAAACCTTGTACAGGCAATTCCTACAGGCAGACATGGAGCACGTTGTGTTTGCAAAGCACACATTGAGTTGGTTTTCGCTATGGCTACAGCATGTCATTTCTTCTTGTGCTTCCATGATTGAAAATGGGGAGACCAGAAGAGGTCCTTCTGGCTATTTAAGGGGGTGGTGGCTTGAGGGCCTTGAAAAGCTGTGAACCTCAGCTTCACAGAAGAGAGATGCCACCGCTCTTGTTTCTGTTAATTGCCTCCCCAGGGCCTAGCATGAAGCCTTTGGGTCACACACACCCGATCCTCATACTGTGCTGGGTCCCTAAGTAAGTAACCCAAAGTAAGTACACATGAGAAATAATTGCATGATCTTCTTCCCTAATCTTTCCCAGCGTGCAGTTCCTTCACCTTCTTCTGATATTTCCTATGCACCTCTTCTCAGCTGTGAACTTTCAAAACAGGTCACCTTCAGAACCTCCTCCTCATCTTCATTTAAATGGTGTGAACATCTCCACCAGTCTTCTTCCACCCATCCAAATGTAACCCTCTACTTGTACCCATGAAGGAGGGTTGATCCATTCTCCCAACCACCCCTTGTTGTACCAGCACATCACATACCAAGATTAAGGTGTGCTTCATGTACAAGGTTGTGTAGGTGGATTTGTAGAGGTGTAGTTAAAGAAGTGCAGGGGGTGCAGTTGCACTGGGCAGCTTTAGGGGGTGCAAAAAGCTGAGCATGGCACTAGTGGTCAAAATGGTGAAAAACTTGATAAGTATGAATAATACAATAATATTATATGTCATTGGAAAGGTAATACAGAATGCAGTGAAACAAACCAAAGTGTAATATCTTTACTCTATCAAACATTAATTAATTAATGTTTAACTAAAATTAATATACAATGTAAAAATTGCAGTTTTTAGGAATAATACTGTCATGTTGTATGCCATTTGATGTGGAATTTCATGCAGAATCCAATGAAACAAACTGAAGTATCATTCTATCAAAGGTTCATTCATATCTTCATTCTATCAAAGGTTATGGCCAAACAACCCTGAAAATGAAAATACAACTTGTCATGTAAAAAATCGCTGGCTTAGACAACTTTTAAAGTGGGCAGAAGCAAGGAAGGAACCATGCACACTAGCCTGAGCTCCTTGGAAGAAGGTTAGTATAAAAATGTGAAAAATATGAATGAATGATTTTGTCATATGTAGGGATGTTAGAAATTAATGGGCCCCAAGTGTGAAATGACCTCGCTACGACTCAATCAATCAATCAATCAATCAATCAATCAATCAATCAATCAGAACCTTTACTGGCATACAGCTACGACTCTATTGGGGTAGTGGTAGTGACAGGCTTGTGGACAGCAGGAGGGGCACACTGCTGGGGGGAAGATGCAGGTTCCCCCCCAATTGTTCAACCTTTTTAAAAGCCCAGGTGTGCAGTCACTTCCTGTTGTGACATCATTTTCAGGGCATCATTTTGCCCTCGGCTACACTTTCATTAGCTACACCACTGGGTGGATGTTTTCTTTCCTGAGTATTCTTTGATGAACAGAACAAAAGCCGAGTCCAGAGGCTGATGGGAATTGTAGTCTATGTGACTTTGTGGCATCACTATGGTTGGTGGCACCCAGTGTACTAATGGTGTCACCCCTTGGCCCCGCACCTTCTAGTCTTGCTCCAGCCCTGTCTTCTTGTAAGAACAGGGCCAGCTTTGCAAATCGGCTACTCACCACAGTGCTCCCAGGCCAGCCGCCTGCCACGATACCTCCAGATCGGCCAGCTTGCCAAGCAAGTCATTTTGATATAATCCCCGGTGCCATCACCCTGAGTGGTCCACATCCCCCAGATCTCCAGAGTGACGCCACTGACATGACTCCTACAGCCACAGAATTTAGGAGAGCATTTGCCCACACTGTTATCCGACTTCTTGCCGATTTTCTGGAAAAAAAACAAAAGCAAAAAAGCTAGATTGTGTCCAAAAGAACCTGATACATGTTTCGGACCATTTGCCTCTCACTAGTCCTACTCCTTCCCTTCTGCTTCCTCCATCCTGAATTAGCCACATGGATAATCCCAGATGTTCTGTCTCTTTTTGAGTGCTTGAGGTCCACAGGAGGGGACCAAAGTCTTCTGGAGTCAAGCTGCATGCCAAGCAATCCATTGAAAGCCATGGCCCTCCTTGCCTGTGCTAATCCCCTGCTCACTTTCACACTGGAAATATAATGTTTTCTGATCATGTTTTCTGAATCTGATGCTTCTTCTGTTTTATTTTATTTTAGTCAGACTCACGGATTTATTGCAAAGCACATGAAGAAGCCGAAGAACACTACGGAGTGTTGCAGCCTGTTTTCTGGGAAGACACCAGGGACAGAGAGCCCTCTGCTGTGAGATGACAGGATGGAGGTCTGAGGCACAAGGCTGGCCGAATCTCCAGGTGGGGAAGAGGAAGATTCCTATCTGAAACCTTGGCAAGATGCTGTCAGTCACTGTTGACAACCTGAGTGTTGACACTGCCTTGGTGTAAAGGAGCTTCCGGAATTCAAAGATTCCACCGGGGCCAGCTCATCCATAAAGCTGGATGATCTTGGTCCCACCTCAACACCCACCTTGGTCTGCCCCCTTGCCTCCTCTGCTCTTCTCCCTTCACCCTAGTTTGGAAAGGAAAAGAGGGACCAAGCAGAAGAGTGGAGGAGACTTGATGGGCCAGAGCAGCATTTTAACCTGTGGGTCGTGACCCACCATTGGGAGAATTCCCTGGGCCATTCCTCCTTAAGGGGAGTGACCCAGTAATCGCAGCACTACGGGAATCCTGGGAGTTCTTAACTCATGGGGGGAGGTCGCGTTGGCCTCTGGCAACATCTGGGAAGCCCGCAGCCCCTTCTGCAACCTTCCCTGATGATGTAAAAAGCCCCATTTTTCACGTGCAAAGCGCTTCTTTTTTGTGCAAAAAGAGAAAGTGCTTTGTGTGTGACAAACAGAGCTTTCTACATCATTGGGAAAGCTCGCAGAGGGGCCTGCGGGCCTCCTAGACTTTGCCAAAGGCAAAGTCCCCCCCCCATGAGATAAGAACCCCCAGGGTGCCAATGGCACCTTGATCTCTGCGACACTGCCAGGCATTCCTACCTGCTCCTGTCCCTGCCCCCGCCTGCACTTCCAGCAATCCCAAAGTCTGAAGAGGATGTTGGGAACTTCTGGGCTAGAGTGTCTCCAGCACTCTAGCCCACCACCCTCTTCTCCTCCACGCTTCTGCTCCATCCTTCTCTCCCTTCACCAATTCTCAGAGCTCAAGGAGCAGAGGCTGGCAGATCATGAGGTATGGGGGAGTAATGTTCCAGGGGCCAGGGGGTCATGGAACAGCCCTGGATCGCACCACTTTCCTTTCCTGTCAAAGAGCAGCCAAAGCAATAATACTCTTCCAGCATAATGGGAGGAAACCTACAAGTTCCAATTTCACTAACATTAATGTTCCTCCCTCCTGGGAAACTGGGCCACCATAAATCTTTATTAAAGCTGGCAAGCCATCATAAAAAATAAGGTTTTCATCAAAAGGTTGGTGTCCCAAGACGGCAGGTCAAGGTGCTGAGCAGTGGTGCCGACCAAGGAAGCACTGTTTCCTCTCTGCGCTCTGGTGTGCCACTTGGACCCAGTCAGGTCTGCTGGATTTCCTGTTGCCTTCGAAGGGACAGTCTCTGTAGCCAGCCTTCAGGCTCAGTAAATGGTTTTCAATGAATTGTTTCCTTATTGGGATTTAGCTGTTTATTGCTCCAAGGGGGATGCCTTTGCTGTTCAGATGTACCTGGCATTATTCGGTGCGCAGTTCTAACCTGCAGTTAGGCCAGCAACGTTCGGCGGCACAAGGGCCACCATAAAACACATTTGGACCACTCTTGGAGGACGATGCATGTCTGCATTTTGGCCTCTCTGAGAGTGGTCCAAACATACCTTACAGTGTCCGTTGTGCTTGCCAGCACCAGTGCTCTGCAGCACTTGCGCTGTGCAGCAGTGGGTGTCATGGCATCTTTTGGCACCCCCTCCTCTCATCTCAGCAGCTGGCTCGGGCTGGTGGATTGGGTCTCTTCCCACTTCTCTTGTGGATGCAGCCAGTGCCAGCCAAATTGTGGCTGTAGCCAAGGCCACTCCTGCTGCCATCTTGGGATGGCCTCTCTAACTCCCTCCTGCAGCCGGGCACCCAGGGTCTGGCGGCCATCCAGCCACCCTCTTCATATACCACTGATGGGATGGAAGAAGGAGAAAGAGAGGCAATTCAACCTGATCCTGCTAGTGAGAGTTTGGGCAAGACTGTTCAATATTTCAAGCACGGTTGCTCAGAAGCTCACAACTGCTCTCCTCTTGCAGCATCAGACCATTGACCCATCTGACCCAAGACTGTCTGCTTGGATGAGTGCCGGCTCCCAACTCAGTTTCCTAATTTCACTGGAGACATTCGTGATCAAATGGAACCCACCATCCACTGAGCTGTGACTGTTCCCTACATATCCAACAGGTTCTCTACCACTTCCAAGAAGATTTGATATTCTCTGGAGTCTACCCCATAAGAACATAAGGAGAGCCTCGCTAGATCAGGCCAAAGGCCCATCTAGTCCAGCTTCCTGTATCTCACAGCAGCCGACCAGGTGCCCCAGGGAGGCACGAGACAACAAGATGCTTGCATCCGGTACTCTGAAGTAGATAACCCCATTCCATGTGCTCTGCAGCCGGGTTACCATTCCATCTTTTCCTAACCAGTATATCCTCTGCGGAAAGCCTCCTTACCTGGGGTGCTTGTTGGAGATTTCATGTTGAAAGGTGTATTACGTTTTAATTATTTCCCATCCCGTTGTGACCAAGAGGGCTAAGCCAAAATAAACAAAAGAGCACAGCCAATTAATTGAGCTTGATAAACAAAAACCGGCAATTAACTGTAATCAGGCAAGGTAACCTTCCTGTTCCCCTTTCATTCCCATCCGTGATGCCAGTGTACAGGTGAGGCTGAGAGGAGGCTCCGTCAGTCGCTTTCATTCCTATCTCCAAGTTCTGAGAGCTTCCCGTGTCCTCCCCTCTCCAAAACCACATTCTAATTAACACCCCTGCCCCGTGTTAAGCCGGAGAAGCCTGGCAGATGGGAAGCAAATCTCAAATAATCCATTCCTTCTGAAGCCATGTGCTAACCTAATTCATTAAATTTTCCAATTACACTTTAATGACTCAGAATTAGCGGTGAGGATTCATTCTTTTGCTCGTTCTGGCCTGACATTGGTGAGCAAGATGTAGAGGTCTGAACTTCAGTGCACCGTGAACATTGGCTGGTTCCGTGTTGTTTCACATCACACAGTCGGGAAAGCCGGCTCGTGACAGATCTGTGGGACAGTTGAATGCTTTAGGCAGGCGTTCAAGATTAGGGAAATTAGAGCTGTTATCTTCTCTGGTGGCAGCCACATTTGTAAATAACCGAGATTTTTTTTTTTTTTTAAAGGTTCTGCTCATAATACTACTTGGTGGTATTATGAAAGGAGAAGGAGCATTGCTGGTCCTGTGGGGGAAAAATCAAGGAGCACTGGGAAACATAGTTTCCAGGGTGCCCAGTGTCCATAGGAAACTACATTTTCCAGGATCTTCAGCTCCTTGGATGCTGTAATGGCCCTTCGACACAGCTCAATCCTATCCTATACAGCCCAAATAGAGTATGTAGCACTGCCAACAGAGTGCTGGGAAAGTTACCAGACTGCCAGGGAGAGGTAAGTAAAAATTATTTTTTTCCTCATCTCAGAGGCTTATCTGCTTATTTGCAGATCACAATCAATACAATCCATAAATATGATAGATACAGAAACTTTAAAATGCAGGTCAGGCCGCTGCTGCAGACAATGGTGGCTCTGGGAGGCTCTGCAGGTTGGGGGGGCAGAGAGGGGGAGGTTTGTGGGGGGAGGGCGGGGAGGGGATGGCAGGAGTCAAGGAGCAGCCTGGAGGGCAGGATCTCCCCTTGAAGAGCATTCAGAATGTCATGGGGAATGCTGTGGATAGACTGAGGAAAAACATTGATTCCTTTTGCCTTGTGAATCGACCTGCCCATTAAGGTCTTTGGAGGCTTGATTGGCAGCATGGCTCCTTCTTGGTGGCAACCCATGGGGTCTCTCTCTCTCTCTCTCTCTCTCTCTCTCTCTCTCTCTCTCTCTCT
>JAJKFI010000409.1:18492-40045 GCA_029204185.1 Lerista edwardsae
GGGGGGGAGCTTTAATTTTGAAAAGCTTATTTGGCTCAAGCCCTGGGAATAATCAGGAGGAGATTAGATCCATTAAACGCAGCAGGGGTAGCATTGACTTCCAGATGATGGGGGATGCAGGAGGCGAGGCTGGGAAGAAGACAGCGGCCTCAAATGGACCGAGCAGAGCGAGGCCCCGAAGTGCCACCCTCTCTCCCTCGGCACTAAGCGTGCCAGGTTCCCACATCCCAAGCCCTAGATCTCTCGGAGAGGAAAAGCCGCCACTGAAGTGGAGCCATTTAATTATGCATCTGATGGCTCAATCCTGTGGCGCTGAGTCCCTGGCGCTTGTGTTCTAGAGGCACACTGTGCGTAATGGTGGTCCTGACATGCGCAGACAGGCCACCGCAGCCTGTGACTTCCAGAGAAGTCTTGGTGTTGGTAAGTGTCGGGGTTGGCTGGGGATGAGCATCACAGGGAGGGGAGGGGAGGGGCAGGGCGGGGCAGGGCGGGGCAGGGCGGGGCAGGGTTTGAGGCTGGGGAGGATGCTCAGCAGTAGCACTTCCACCCATATCCTACCCCTTGAGGTGGGAGAAAATGGGGATAATGAAATAAAAACACTTCATTATTCGCATCAACAGTCAGCCCTCATTATTTGCTAGGGTTCGGTTCCTGGAAATCCTTGCAGATCACGAATTCACAGATAACAAATAATTGCTCCTATGGATTCCATGGGATTCAGTGCTAGGGTTACCTTATTTGCCAGCTGAGAACCCTCAGGGAGCCAGCAGAGTGCAGCAGAAAAGGCCAAAGGATATCCGAATGCTGCAGAGCCCTTCCAGAGGCTGCAGGGATCTTCAGAATGGCACCTGCGACCAGCATGGACCCCTGAAACATGGCCGGCGGATGCTTCCGCCAACCATTTTAAAGGGGTCAGCGCTGGTCACTTCTCATTTTTTGTTCAAAACAATCCAAAGACATCTGCAAAAAATAAATGAATGAATGCATTTGGTTTTTATTGATTATTTAATGGGGTGCATGGGTGTGACTGTGGCATCATCTGCTGACACTGTACGCATGTATTTATGCATGTGTGTAATGATTGGATTTTTACCCCGCCTTTCTGCCCCAACGGCACCTAAGGCAGCTCACAATATTAAAATTATAAAAATTTTCTGTCACCAATATAGCACCACTTTCTGCACTTCTGTCCTTGGAAAACAGCAAAATCCATAAAAACAACAACCATTTTCCCCACCTCTACCTATCCCCCTTCCAGCCTCAGTCCACCTGGACTTGCACCAGCAGCAGAACCTAAACCTGGGCAAGAGAAGAAATAGTCCCTTACCGGGAGGAGACCTCCCAGACTGAATTGGTGGGATGCTGGTGGTGGATAAGATTATGCTGTTATTGTTACCCCCACGGCAGCTAATTAGATGTCTTCAGGAATCCACAAGCACTCATGAAGCTGTCAGCAATCTTTGTGTCCTGTTACCAGCATATCAGAAGAATTGCCTCTTCACCTGAGAAGCTATCTGTTCTGCCAAATTCTCTCTGCTGGGCTTCCCCAAGGGCCTCAATGCCCACGCTAGGCTAACTAGTTTCCCCTCCAGAGAAGCCTCAGAGATAGGCTAGAGGGAGGGGTTTCCTTCACCCATTGGGCCTCCTCTCTTCCAGCAGCTTTGCTTGGAATCACCGGCTGGCCAGCCTCCTCCAGACTGCCCTCATCACCGACTTAGCTCAAGATACCCTAACTTGGCATGACAAAACCCCACCACCAAATAATAGGCAGTCAGCTTGCCTAAGCCACACCTGCCTCTTCCACTCAGTGGCTCCAGGGGCGTGGCAGCCATACAAAAATTCTCCACAGTTATTTCCCACAATAACCTTACCTTATCTAGTTCTTTAACAGTCCTTCAGTCAGTCCATCCAGCAATTCGTCAGTCAGGCAATCCACTGCCACTTTCCTTCCCTTCCTTCCTTCCTACCTGGTCCTGCACCTACCTGGTGCTAACTTACTGCAGCTCCTGCCTCCAACTTTATACAGAGGTACGCCAATTGGTCTATTGATGGGCAGGCTCTAGCTCATCAGCCACACCCATCTGCACCTGTGCCAACCTCCCTTCATAGCCAGAGCCCTCATCAGCCTGCAGCTGTGTTCCTGCTGCAGGCAAAGATCTTGGGGGTTAACCCTGTAATCCCCGGCTGATATGGACAAGAGGCCACTGCTGATACCATTCCCTAACTCCTGGGGGTATCTTCCACCTTTTCCAATACACTATCCTAATCTTTCCTCCATGATTTCCTTTAGAGGGAATTCAGTTTAAAAACACAAGAAGGAACATGACGGATTGGACCAAGCCCCATCTGGTCCAGGCTCTTGACCCTCCATCGTGGCTAAGCAATTGCCTCTTGAAGTCCACCTGATCTCACACTCGCTGCACCCCAAACAAGTCCTGGCTGCTTCAGCTTCTTTGGTGGTGCAAAATATTTTCTTTTGTTAATGGGGACTGCAAGGCTGCATTGATTTGTCGGTGTGATTTCAAAAAAAAGAAAACCAATTAAAACCTTAATCAAGGATTTCAAAGCATTTTGGTTCAACAGGGATGTTTTGTGGAGCAAGCAGAGGCCGTGTGTGTTCCATTGCCCTTGTCTCAGCAAAAGGATGCAAAAGTGGCATTGAAAGTCAATTTCAGGGTTTCTCCCAGTGAGACACATCTGGCAATTTTCAGGAAAGCCAATGGGGGCCTATAAAACATCTTGAGGATGTGGTTGCACATTCCTGTAGACAGACAGACAGACAGACAGACAGACAGATAGCCTTTTCTGTAAAAGTTGCAAAACGACTCCAGGCTTCAAGGAAGGTGTTGGTGATATCACAAGCGCTAGCCACAAGGTGCCTTCCACTGCAAGCAGTCCCTTGCATGGGCAGTGCCATCCCATAGATGGTACAGCGCCGACGCAATGTGGTTGCATCCGTGCTAACGCTCCGAGCTGTGCGTCCTCTGCACCAGCCCAAGCTGACTGGCACAGAGGTGGGAAGAGGCAGGCAGGAAGGAGGGAGTGGTTGGGGTGAGGGCGTTCCTGGGCAGGTGGTGGCCAGGCTGGCAGGCAGGCTGGCATGGGAGGGGGGCAGGCTTGGGATTCAGCCATTAGGCCAAATCCTAGGCCGTCCCCCAGGCCGTACAGCCCCGATTCAGGCTGCGCTGTCTCCTTGGATCTGTGTCTGCTGTTTAGCAGGCGCAGATTCCAGGAGCCCACAGGGGACGAAAGTGCTCTTGTTCCAAGGAGGCTCCAGCCTCCTATATACTGTGCTGGATAAAGCACAGGCCCATTGGCCTGCCTGTTCCAGCACAGAATAGGATTGCTGCACTCTAAAGGTGGGAAGGAGGTATGGACTGATGGTTGAGCTGCAGGTACTGCCTGAAGCTAAGCAGGAGAATCTGTGGTCTATTTTGGGATGGGAGACAGAATGCCTGGCTGTGACAAGCTGCAGTACCTGTTGTGGCAGAACGGAGTCACTGTGGAGCTGATTAGCCAGTGCAGGAATGTTGTGAGAAGGCCAGCCGGCAAAAGAATAGAGCCCAACCTTGAGGACCTGTCCAGGCTGGACTTACGATCGCCTGCTGAAGCTCGATGTCACATGGCCAGAGGAGAGAACCACACTGTGAGGGCTACATCTGGGACTGAGGATTCGGTGAATCGCAGAATACTGTATAGTTGTAAAAACCCCATTGAAAAATGGTGGTTTAGACTAGCCTGCCCATGTACGCCATCCTGGGCATTTGCTTCGGCATGGGAAAGGTGGGGTAAAAATTCTTCAAAATAAAAATAAAGCAGACTGAAATCTTGCATGCAATCGTTTTCCAGATCTTGCTCACAGACCGAAAAGGGAATGTCTTTACTAAATGCACAAGAGTATGCAGTCAAGCCTCCCCTTGGCTTTTAATCGTGGCCCTCTTCTGTTCACCCTCAGTGTCTGACAGGTATGCTCTTAAGGCGGGGGGATGAAACTCAACAAATTGCCTGCTTGCATCCCAGGCCATTGATTAGATTAGCTTTTCGTTTATATGTCTCTTTTCCCACCGAAAAGTGTGCTTAAAACCCCAGGGTGTCGATGCAACTTAATTGAAAGCCAGATCAATGAGCGTTTCCACGCTGAAAATGTCAGGAACAATATTTAAACGCAAAGTGCAAAAGTATCGATATAGAATATCAAGCACTAGCAATGCAATCATACCACGAAGCAGGGAAAGAAGAACCCGTTTGCTATTGAGCGTTCAGTTTGTCACATGAACACCATGCTTGGCCCCAGCGCTTCTCCATAAACCACACAAGACACGGTGGCTTGGTACAAAATTGAGACAGGCTTCTCGATCAGATAAAAAACCCATTAAGTATTAACTGCGGCAGGTCCTGTCTAGGACACTCCACCCTGCAGAAGGTGGCACCTAATCAGGACAGCAAACTTCCCAGACTGCTTTGGGCAAAACCACCCTGGCTCCAACTGGGGATTGCCTCTTGGTCACACAAGCTTTTTCACCACCAACCCTGGAAAGGGCGACAAGGAAGCCAAATTGTTCCACTCCCCGCGAGCCAGACAGCCCAGATATCACAATTCAAGCCCTAGGGCTAACCAGGCTGTATCCCCGACCCAGACAACCTCTTGAGATGGGTTCTGGTTTTCCAGACTCTCGTTGCCTAAGGGAAGACACCAGGTCCCTACTTCTCTTCCTGGCCCCACACTCTACCTGCCTGTGGTGGCCATCCAGGCTAACACCCCTTTAAGAATAACCTGGAGCAGATCCAAGGTTGCTCAGGAATACAGCAAAACATTCCTTGTTGTTGTTCAGTCACCAAGTCATGCCCAACGCTTTGTGACCGAATGGACCACTGCATGCCAGGCCTGTCTTCCCCTAGCTTCCAGAGTTCACCCAAATTCATGTCCATTGCTTCAGTAACACTATCTAACCATCTCATCCTCGGCCACCCCTTCTACCTGACACCAAAATGGCAACCAGCTAATCTTCAGCTAGACTAACGGGTTTGGGCCATGCGCTTATCCAGACTCAGTTGGTAGAGGGAGGTGACTTTGCTGGAAACAAGCATTCCAAGCTCCGCCCTTTGCCCACAGCAGCCAATAGGCTGACGGCTCATATCGTGCAGTGGAGAACCCGGCGAAAAATGCTCCCACCCACATCCATGCAGAGGGGAGGCACATTTTCCACGAGCGTGGCATTGGCATAATCCTAACATAGCAAAATGGTAGTAATATCCCCATTTTGGCTATTGATTGAATTGAAAGTTCAGCATTTACATTACATATGATACTAGCTATAATGTGTGTGTGTGTGTGTGTGTGTGTGTGTGTGAATAACACACACCAATTGCATTTTTTAGAGGGTTACACCATCCACCCCTTAAGGCCAAATGCCATCCGATTGTGGCACAAAAGAGGTTGCAAGGCTCAGCTCTGGCTTAACTCAGGCTTGGTGTCTGCACAACTGAAAAGTAATTCCGTTTAGAGCAGCGGTGAGTGTTTTCTTTCCCCCTTGTGAGGCAAGCACATCACTGAAAAATTTCCAACATCAGGCTGCCTCTCAGTGGCACTGAGCAAACACCAGCCTCGCTCAGCGTAGCCCACAAGCTTTCCAGCGGCCAGGCAAGCTGAGAAAGGAAATCTCCGGGGACTCAGACATTCAACCTCCCGGACAAATTATGTTAGCTTCTCGGCTGAGAAAAAGGCAAGATGCGAAGGGTTTTGGGCAGAAAGAATCTTATGTCCTTTCTGGCTCTTCCTGGAGCAGCGGGGATCATCGCCCTCCAGCCATGGCTACCAGGCTGAGATCCTAATTGCCAGTGGCAAAGGAACAGAGAACCACTGCACTGAGGTCATGCCTGTCTCTAAACATTCTGCCACCTGTAGGATCAGTGCTAAGTAGCCTAAGACCTTGCGGGGGGGGGACCTGTTTGGGAAGATGCAGTCTCTACGCTTCCTTAAATTACTGGCAGTGGAAGATGGGTGATTAGTGGTACCTCCTCCCAGGGCCGGCTCTAGCAGCAGCGGGGCCCAATATGGGGCATTCCTGTGGGGCTCCCTGCAGGGCCCCTACTCACCAAGAAGAGCGCTGTTCGTGCCTCGTGCAAAGCATGGCCTGTGGAAGTAGTTGGTGGTGATATAACATCAACGCCAACTGCTTCCAGGTGGCCCATCTTGGGCTGTTCAGAGGCAGAGGCAGGTGGGAGAGACCGAGGTAAAGCTGCTCTGCCAGAGGCAGATCTAAGGGAGGGCAAAGCTCTAAGTTTTGCAAGAAGCCTTACCTTGCAGTAGAAATCACTCCTCTCCTGCACCGTTTTAGCCAATCCTCACAGGGAACAGCAACATCTTGGCGTTGCTTACTGGCTACAGCAGCAAGGGAGAGGCGGGATTTACATGGCAGGGTAAGGCTTCTTGCAACACTTAGAGCTTTGCCCTCCCTGTAGATTCGCCTCTGTGCTCTGCTCACCCCATTGACTTATAGCCCATCGAGATCCCAGCTGCAGCCGTAGCCAATATGCTCACCCTGCTAGTGCGGGTCCCCCTGAAGCTCAGGGCCATATGTGATGGCATTGGTCACATTGGCTTAAAGCCGGCCCTGCCTAGTCCTAACCTCCTGTGACCACAAATGTTCTGGGACATGTATTTCAACAATGCATGCATTCGTCAAGATACACATGTTCTGGGGGGGGGGAACCTAATGAATGGTCTGAGACCAGGAACACTGAGGGCACAATCCCAAGCTCCCTATAGCGTTGATGCTACGCTGTAGCGTGGATGCTATTCAGTTAGCGCTGATGCGGGGGTGCTGAGTGGCACCCCTGCTTAGGCGCTAATGCACCGAGACCAGCAGTGCCTGCAGCACCTCCCTCGGTGAGCCAGCGCTGCGCCTCTTCTGCGCCAGGAACAATGCGGGCAAGAGGGAGGGGGTAGGCAGGGGGAGGGTGTTTCTGGGCCGCCCCAAGTTTCCAAACTTTGAGACCAACGGCAGAGGCCAGGCGATGACCTGAGTTAATTTATGCTTATCTATTCACAAAGCTAATATGCTGACAATGTTCCGTTGGATTGCAATTATTCTTAGCAGTTGTCTAATTGCATCGTTGGCGGAGTCATCGGTAGTGGAGAGACAATCGACAACTCTCTCCAGTGGTGATGTTCCTGTTTTTTTAATCTCACAATTGTTTATCCCCTAGCAACAGATGCAAATTTTTCTCCCCGAGTCCCAACGGGGAACTGAGCACCTTCATAAAAATGGAGCACTCTGCCGGGTTTTTATCGCTGGTTTTTATCTTACTGCCTTTGTCAAGAAGAAAGCCGAGCTGTGGAGCAGAGGCTGTGACAGACACATGGAGATGACACTACTAGTTATGCGCAAGAGGTAATTTGGCCCACCCATCTGCAGGCGGGTCAAGCCATTCAAGGGAGTTTCATAAAAACCCCAATGAAGGCAGGCATCAGACTGGCGTAGCAGGGTTATAAAACAGTGTCTTTACCATTGCTGTACCAAAAAAGGACTTCAAGGTGGCCTTCCGGCCAGAAAAATAAAGAAGCAGATATTGGGGAACAGCTGCGGCAAAGACCGTTATTGGCCAGGTCTGCTGCCCAAGTGCAAGAACTCCTAATTGGGGCTTCCTGTTCTTTCACCAGTCAAGCCAGACTTGGAAGGCTGTCTAGCCAGACTTATGCAGCCCAGCCAGAAGGAAAGGGTGGAGCAAGGAGACTTAAAAAAAGGTAAAGGTTTCCCCAGGACTGAATGGTCTAGTCGTGACCGACTGTAGGGGGCGGTGCTCATCTCCGTTTCAAAGCGCCTTTAGGCTAATAAGGCGGGATATAAATCTAATAAATAAAAAAATAAAAAAAAGCCTGCAGAGCCGGCGTTTTGTCCGAGGACAAGCTTCCGTGGTCATGTGGCCGGCATGACTCTACGCCATAGCGCATGGAATGCCGTTTCCTTCCCACAGAAGTGGTCCCTATTTATCTACTTGCATTTAGGTGCTTTTGAACTGCTAGGTTGGCAGGAGCTGGGACAAGCAACGGGAGCTCACTCCGTCATGCAGTCTTGAACTCCCAACCTTCCGGTTGGAAAGCCCAGCAGCAGCGAATTAACCCGCTGCACCACCGCAAGGAGGCTGGGATGCTCCATATAACCCCAGGCTAGCCGATGACTGAGAGCAGTGTGAAAGAGGCTGGCTAGCAGGTAGAAGGGATAGCTGTTGAACCTGAGCAAGACTGCTGGCAGGGAAGAAGACCAGTAAGGGAAGGAACCACTTCCCCTGTCTCAGAGGCTACTGGAACCCTTGACAGACTGGGAGGCTGGAGGGAGCCTAGCCACAACCGGCTCCAGCAACAACCTCTCAGGACACCTTAATATGGGTCACCCCAGGGGCACAGCGACATCTTATTCCATAACTGCTAAATTAGTGCAAACTCACCATGTCAAATCTATCCATTTGCCTCTTGAATCCCTTTAAGAACTTAGTTGAGTGAGGCAGGACTGCACAGAAACCAGGCTGATTCTCCTCCAGCAAGGCTTATTCTTCATGCTCAAATAATATATTTAATTATGTTTTCCGTCTGTTTACCTGGAACATTCATTAAACCAAGATCCCAGAAATTACAAACTGGTCAGCTTAATGTTTTTTTCCAGGTAAACAAGCGGAAACCAAGGGACAGGCAGTTGAATCTGAACTAAATTGATGCCAATGCAGCTGTGTCTGCAGAGGGTCACTGTATCCAATGGGGCGGGGGACAGTCAGAGGCCTCCTCAATGTAAAGGGATGTTCATTGTCTTACCTCAAAGTAAATCTATGCTTCACCAATAGGTTTATTAAGACCTTTGCCAACTCTGTTGCAGGTGCAATGCCAACTGGACCCTGGAATGTGAATTGGGGCCAGTATGGGGGAAAAGGATTTCAGTGGAAGTACTGCCACCAATAACGCCCCCTTCCTGCCTTCAACCCCACTCCCCTCCCCAGTCCCCTTCCCATTCCACCGTTGTATTTGTTCATGATTTGTATTGCATTATGATTCAGTTGTTCTGGCTTACATTTTAGACTCACTTTTTAGAATGGTACTCATGTCAATCCACCGGAAGTGATGTCATTTATGTGGAAGGGATGTCATAGCCAGGAGTGACATCATCAAGCAGGAAGTGCCATTGTTGTGATGTAATCCAATGATACTCCTGGAACGCAAACTGGCATTCTTGGACTGCAGCAAACTGCACAGCCAGAAAATATTCCTGACAGAAAACAGGATGAGGACAAAGTATTAGGTAAAAGCACTGAACTAAAAACTAAATTAAAAAACCCTATCTTGAAAAGTCAATCAATACTCGCTAAATTCAAACTGTTAACACTCAGAGCACAATCTTAACCTGGAGTTAGGCAGGCACAGTTAGGCCAGCAAAATTTGGCTGGCACAGTGCTGGCCAATGTAAAGCGTGTTTGGACCACTCTCAGAGTCAGGGAGGATGGTGCCCGTCTATGTGCTGGCCTCTCTGATTTTGAGAGTGGTCCAAACATCCTTTACGGTGGCCCCTGTGCCAGCCAAACTTTGCTGGCCAGGTTAGGATTGCGGCCTCACTTACTTAATAGTTAATATTCACAGAAGGAATATAGCAATCAATCAATCAATCATCAATCAACAGGTACTTATATACCGCTTTTCAACATGAAGTTCACAAAGCGGTTTACAGGCAAATAGTAATAATAATAAAATTAAATGGCTCCCTGTCCCAAAGGGGCTCACAATCTAAAAAAATGCAGACCACCACCAGCAACAGCCACTAGAAAAGACACTGCGCAGGGGTGAATGGGGCCAATTGCTCTCCCCCTGCTAAATATAAGAGAAACACCACTTGGAAAAAGTGCCTCTTGCCCAGTTAGCAGGGGCAAGACTATAGGAAGAGTTTGCAGCTTCCAAGATGGCTGCTCCCAACTTTCACGACCCACCTGAAATCTGGTTGCGACCCACCAAGTGAGTCCAGAACCACAGTTGATGCACAGTTGATGCATAGTTTGAGGAACAGTGCTGTGAGCCATCTTGAGGCCTGTGTTTTTTTTGTGTGTGTTTTTTTTGAGGGGGGCAAAAGATTGAACTAATTATATAAATACACTTACAGTGAGGGCTAATGAAGTCAGCAGGAAGGTGGTGCAATTCTTTCAGCCAATTGGAGCAGGGTAAGTGTGATAACAACACTGAGGGCAAGTGAGGGCAACACACACACATGGAAATGCTTTTTGCATGGAATGCCAGAAATCTCTTCACGCTAAGAGGCTGCACAGTTTCCGTAACTTGTTTTTGAAGGGTTTGTGAACTGTTTGTGAAAATCTGTGAGTCCTTTTGGCTCAGCCCAAGCCCAGCCGCCAAAGCGAGGGGTTTATGGAAATTCCCCAGACTTAGTCAGCAAGGCAGTGTTCTCTGTCAACTTAGCAAGCTGGTCTCTGCAGTGGAACATTAGATGTGCTTTGCATCCATTTGCATACTCAACACACCCTGAGCTCAAACTGTCACTCAAAGAGAAGGATGGGCTCACAAAAGTGTCAGCTTCCATTCAATCAAAGCGGACAAGCCTTACAGGCAAGGGAGAAACTGCCGGGACCCCAGATTCTTCTCCACCAGACTGAAGAAAAGAGTCACCAGGTCTTGGGGCAAAGCGACACAATAGAATCAAAATTGGATATCATCCCCATCCCCTCACTCCGAGGACCCGGACCATTCATTCTTGAGAATGCCGGTTTTTCCACTTCCTTCTCAGTTTTAGAGTGCAATCCTAACATGGAGTTAGGCCAGCACAAGGGACACTGTAAAGTATGTTTGGACCACTCTCAGAGTCAGAGAGGCCTACACATGGACGTGCACCATCCTCCCTGACTCGGAGAGTGGCTGTGAGTGACTTGTCTTGAAGTCTCCAGGAATCTGCACCCATCTGTAGGTGACTCTAGAAAGCAATCCTAGAGATTTCCATGGAGCCTCCAGGAATTTCGACCATTTTTATCATTATATAAGCCTCTCTGATAGCGTAGAAGCAGCTTACAGCTGTGAGGCTTGGAAAGGCTTCAAGGTCGCAGAGCTTCCGGCAAGGAATCACTCAGGCAACAGAGATTAGGATAGCAAGAACTTCTATATTCTCAGAAGAAGCCTTCTTGCAGCAAAGAACAGCAAACAGGTAACAGGTACAACAAAGCTCCTCCAACAGCAACACTTACATCTCCAGCAACTAACTACAGGTGTTTCTGGTCTTGATTAAATAGTCCCCAGCATCCAATCAGAGATCAAATGATCTCATCCCCAGTTGAAGCTGAATCAAAATGACTCAGCACTTTACTGCTGGTCTGCTAGGCCTGAATGACGTAGCACTTTACCCCCTGAGTCGGCCTAATATTAGGCCTTTCCCCATTCAGGCCTGTAAATTTCAATCAATCAATCAATCAATCAATCAATCACTAGTATTTATATACCGCTTTTCAACACAAAGTTCACAAAGCGGTTTACAGGCAAATAATAATATTAAAGTTAAATGGCTCCCTGTCCCAAAAGGGCTCACAATCTAAAAGGATGGAGAACACCACCAGCAACAGCCACGAGAAAGACACTGTGCTGGGGTGAAGAGGGACTTTCCAGGGACTTCCTTCAATATCTCCCAACACTCTCTAGGAATAGCCTTGGGCTGAGTTGGCAGCCCTAATACGGAGACATTTGGGGGCCGAGAAAGACCAGGCATGGACAGGCTCTTCACATCTGCTGGACAGGTACTGCCAGGTAAGATTTGTTGCCCAGCTTCAGGTGCCCAAAGATCTTGGGCTACCCCTCTTCAAAGATAAGCCGTAAATGCTGCCCAAGCTGCATCTTCCAAACCCTGCTCAGCAGGCAGGAAGGGGGGGGGTGAAAGAGAGATCCTTTGAGGTACAGTTCCTTGGGTTTTTATCTCGGAGGGTGCAAGAAAGCAAGCTGGACTCTTGCTGGTTGGAGAAATATATATCTCAGGCAAGAAATATACTTGTGCTTCTTTCCACATGTTGGTTTAATTTAATGCCCATGCAGGAAGCATGGCAAATATTTATCGGAGAAGATAAATAACCTTTAAATTAAGGCCTAGTTAGCATCACTAAATATTTATAAGCCTCCCGAATGCGGAAGGAATTGGGTGGCTTTGCATTCCAGTGATTTAATCACTCTGGGCTAATCCTCAGAACATCCATAATTTCCTCCTGCTTGTTTCTCACGGTGCCAACTCATGGGACATGCGCTGTTCATGCATCTCCGTTGAGGCAGAATTGCAAACCTGGATGTTCTGGGCGAGGATCTCACACAATCGATCCTGGGAGGAGAGATTTGGATAGCGTTTTTCCTTTCAAATGGAGAGCGTTGACCACAGCTTTGGGATGTCCTCAAGGACATGGATGAGCTCTGATGGTGTCTGAGAACTCATCGAGAGAGCTTCCGATGATGAAATTGAAGAGCCCAGGGAGCATGATGCCCACAGATTGGGACTTCCTCTGATTTGGGTCACAATGTCTCACATTCTTTCAGCTTTCAATAATTTTTTCCTATTTTGATGCCCCCTTTCCTTCAGGGTGGCATCCATGGGATACCCATTTTGAACCTGATGATCGCCCATGGGAGAAAGGCTAGGCTGGGAGAACATGACTTGGACTATTTGATCATGGAAAACACCAGAATGTGCAATGCAAGGAACTGGGAATTTTCCCAGGACCAGAGACAAGCATCCATGAAAGTTCCACCATAAGACCCAGTGGAAGTGGTGGGTGAGAGGCTGAGCAGGGAATACGGATGTCCTTGATTTGGACCTCCCCATACCACTCTCAGCCTCAGTTTTTCCACCTGCAATATGGGGGTTATAATGCTTGCTTAGCTTTCAACATTGCCTTGAAGATGATCTCCCAAGAATACGTGTGAAAATCTTGAAAGAGCCAAACACCCGCAACCAATACTACCAAGGGAACAGTGTGGCCTTTGATGGAACAGGTGTTGGTATTCAGGGTTGCCATGCTATGATGGAACATATTATGGGAGAAACAGAATCAACTCCTGCCCCAGAACTTTGAGATAATACCATCTCGAGCAAGTGTGCCCCCTTTTTGAGATCTGGGTAGGAGACTGAGAATTGTAGGAAGCTGCCTTATATTGAATCACACCTTTGTTCCACCCTTGGAGGAACTGTCCAGGACTGGACCGAATTTATCTGCCATACCTGAAGATGTTGCCAGGGAATGAACCTGTAGACCTCTTTTGTCCTGATCAGGTATGGCTCTACCCACTGAACTTTGGTGCTTGAACCAGAACAGCCATGTACCAACATTTGGTGTCATCAATGTTCTAGTCCTTCAACAAACCAGGGGAGTATGTTCTAGGTGTCCAAGGTGCCCTCTAGCTTTCAGTGTTAGCCTGAATCTACTGACTCCACAGTCAAATGATCCCTGCCTCTCTGCAGCTCTCCTGCCCAAGTATCTCTAGCTATCCTGTCCTTCACAGTCCTGTGCCTAACCTGGTCTCCAATTACATCTTCAGCCAGTGTCTCCATGCTGATCTTCAGTTGTAGCTGAAAAGCCTAACACTCCACCAATTGTTGCAAGGATGCTCCCTTCATCCAGGATAAAGGGGCTGCCCTTGGTGAAATCCTGGGAGCAGCCCAGATCCCTTGCCTAAGATCCCGCTGTCTCAGAATTATCACTTGGGGAGGCAACGGAAGTTTGTTTTGGCACTGTCATCCCATCCCTGCGGCGGGATGAGGTTTTGATGCAGCACAAAAAAAACGCAGGCAGGCAGGCAGGGAGGAGAGAAAAGGCAGTTCATCAATAAGAGGAGACAACCCTGGAGGGAAATGAAATTCCGCCTGCCAGAGTCTCACTGGTTGATTTAAATGCATTCAAAGGGAGCCTCGATCCTCTTAGTCGTCCGCCGAGGACAGTAACAGCCCTCAAATGTCATCATAGCTTTCAGCAGTAAGAGAACATCAAACTCAACGTTTGCAAGAGAGATAGCATCTTTTGGAACTCAGTACGTTTCCCTGGGGGGACTTTTTCATCTCGGTAGGAAGCGATTCATCTCCTCCCTTCGACTCTCTGGTTTGCCTTTTATTTTCCTTCCCCCTCCCCATTTCTCCCTGACATGATGTCTGGCGATAGAATAATGTCTAGCATGGGGCAGCTGCTGGAACACTGAGCAAGCTATTCAGCCTGGGGAGATAGAGTTATCTAAAGTCTGAGACCATCTGCAGGCTCTCTAGACCAGGGGTGTCAAACATAAGGTCCATAGGGTGGCTGTGACCCCCAGAAGCCCTGTAAGCTTCCATTATAATTGGGCTATCCCAAACTGCCCTTTCAGCAGTGTCAGTGAAGCTCAGAGAGAGAGAGGGAGACGGAGGCAAGGAATGCTATGGGTTAAGGGGCAGACCAAGAGGAGTGAGGGAGGAAGAGACTGCTAAGACATTGGAAGAGCCCAATTATCATCTGGAATACCCTTTCAGCAGTGCCGCTTCCACCAAGTGTCACTTTGCACCCTAACTCTCAGGTGCTGAGCTGCAAAGTGATGCTGCAGCAGAAGTGGTGCTGCTGACAGTGCCGCCCCCACGATAATTGGGTTCTCCCACATATTGAAAATATGAACAAAATTTGCACATTTTCTCTTCTGTCATTTGCACATAATCAGTTTCTAGCATGAGAACAAAGGGCTCATTTCTGGCCATCGGCTACTTGATGACATCACTTCCTGCTTAATGATGTCACTTCTGGCCCTCAGCAGGTGCCATGAATATCATTGAGCTCACTATGAATATATGAAACATGTTTGACACCCCTGCTCTAAATCCCTGCCCAACCTGGCTAACACAGACCTCTCATCCAATAGTCACCAAACAGGCCTGCAGACCTCCTTTTGAGGAGGTTATAAAGGCAATACCCATCCCTTGCTGTCTGTCCCCCAGCACCTTTACTTATTTTAAGGTAGATTGCCCTTGAACAGGGTGGCTTCATTGAGCCATCATGATGACTGGTATTTATCTTCTTTTTTTTAAACACACACGTATACACTCTGGTTTTCACATGATGAATTAAAGTAGCATACAACCCATTGGAGACATATCAAAACATTATCTGTAAATACAAAAACAGCTCATACGACGAAAGCAGTTAGGATAAATTGAGAGAGGATTCCACTCAGATCGTTGAGAGACAGTCAAGAAATTGAGGAAGGCCCTGGTTGAAATACAGTACCCGGGCTTTCGGTTGACACCAAATCTGCAGGGAGGGCCAGGCCACACCTCCAAGTGGAGTGATACTGTGGGAGCTGCCCCCAAGATGGGTCCTTCATGAGTTCCCACCCATTGGGCTTCTCAGTGGTAGAACTCACACAAGAGATTTCCTAAAAGATCTTCCAGGGTGGGCAAACTCACCAGTGGAAAGGGGGTCCTTCCCTACCTCGACCCACAGCACTTGAGTAATGGAGGCATGCAGTGACTGTAAAGCCCCAGCCCATCAGAATCTCTGCAGCTGCATTTTGTACCATCTGAGGCTAGAATGCCAGATGTAGGGGTGTGGCATCAACATGCAGGTATCTTGTGTGCTCCCTAAGGCATCTGATGGGCCACTGGATACAGGAAGCTGGACCAGATGGGCCCTTGGCCTGATCCAGTGGGGCTCTTCTTATGTTCTAATGAGGTTGGACCCACATTGAAGTGATTGATGATCATCACAATCAGAGAAAAACAACAACAGGATGTGCAGTTAGCTCCGCTCCTCTGCACTTCCTCTCTCTGGAGCAGGAAAGGAAGTGGGGGCCATGTAGAAAGGATGAGGATGAGATGCAGTGAAGGCACATAGGAAGATGGGGATGCGTCATTTGGAGCACAATCCCAACTAAACCTGGAGTTAGGCCGGCACAGTTCGGCCAGCAAGGTTTGGCCGGCACAAGGGACACCGTGAAGTATGTTTGGACCACTCTTGGAGTCAGAGAGGCCAGCACATGCGCCATCCTGACTCTAAGAATGGTCCAAACGTGCTTTACGGTGTCCCTTGTGCCGGCCAAACTTGGCTAGCCTAACTGTGCCAGCCTAAATCCAAGTGAAGGTTGCGCCCTTAGTCTCTATCTCCAACCTGGTTTGAGTTTCTATGAATTCCACATGAGATGAGTTGAACCCAATTGTGCTATGTGTGTGAAGCCGAGCATCAATGAGCAGGCACAGCTGTCGCGGCCTGACTCCCAGAACTGGGTCCTGGAGACACCCCCCTTGTTATCGTCTGAAGTCATTTTTACAAAGCCAGCCAACTAATAATAATAATAATAATAATAATAATAATAATAATAGTAGTAGTAGTAGTAGTAGTATTTATATACCGCCTTTCGTCAGTCATTAGATTGCTCCTCTGACTTTAATTTAAGGCAGTTTACATAGGCAGGCTTTATTTCTCTAAACCCCCAAGGGGTTTTTACAAATTACAACAAAGTTCTATCTTTCAAAACTACAACATACAGATGGAACTTTCGTGGTCTAGTCCTTCTTTCTGGCCGCATGATTGCCTTCCTGCTGGGTGATAAACAGCTTCTCTGCTCCCACCAAAGAAACAGCTGGCCCAGCACAACTCCTCTCTCACAGGCAGCTGGAGACAGATCTTATCAGTCGCACTTCTCAAAGTCTGCTGCTCACAGAAACTTCTGGTGTTCTCGAACTGGCGACCTTCGGATCCTATCTTTGGGCAAACGGAGGCTTTAACCCTCTCGACCAACCTCCTAATATGGGCTGTGACTTCCTGTTCTCACAGCTGACTCAGCAAGGCAATGCTTTACCAGGGCTCATTTGCGCCTCTCCTCCAGCTATCCCCCCCTTCTCACCAGAGTGAGTCATTTATCTTTTTCCAGAGTCCCCAGGCAGTTTTCCTTCCCACCTGTAGTTAAAAGTACCCATTTTCCAAAGCAGTCGCTTCTTGTTGAATAGCTCTTTTTTCCCCTCATTCATTTCCATGTAATAAAACCATTTCCAACTGCAATTAAATGTTATAACGTGAATTAAACAAAACAAGAACGAACGTGGCCCATTACACGCTTTAAATTAATCCGATGCATGTTTAATCTCGATGATTCCATTTCATGATACCAATTTAGAATCCGCCTTGATGGGATAAGTGTTTTTTTTTCTTTAATTGTACTTTAATTGACCTTTTAGTGTTGATGAAAAATGAAGGTTCAAGAAGGAAGAGCTTATGTATGGCAGGCTTAGGCAAGGATCAGGAAAATTATCATATTCAAACAATGTGTGCAACACTCAGCGCAATCCTAACCTGGAGTTAGACTGGCACAGTTAGGCCAGCTGAGTTTGGCTGAGTTTGGCTGCCACAAGGGCCACCATAAAGCATGTTTGGACCACTCTCAGAGTCAGAGAAAATGACACAGGTCTGTGTGCTGGCCGCTCTGACTCCGAGTGGTCCAAACAGTGTCCCTTGTGCCAGCCAAACCTGGCTGGCCTACCTGTGCCGGCCTAACTCCAAGTTAGGATTGTGCCCTCAATCTGAGTCTCTTTCTGTAACATCCTTATTCTTACTTCACTTGAGACCTTTACAACCTAGCACAATTCAGTTTTTACTGTGTATTGATATAGCAGCGTTTCCGTGCTTGCTGCTCTATATAGAATAAAAAAAATAAACAGAGGTAGAGTCCTGCCCCAAGGAGCTCACAGTCTAAAAGAGACACAAGAAAGTGAAAGCAGAGATAGAGTGGGGAAGACTATGCCAGAGTACTTTGAAAATTGCCCCATTGCTGTGATCCTGCAAGCACTTACAACCCATGGGTTGTAAGTGTTCGCAGGATCACAGCTGCTGCTGCAGCAGTGGAGGCACTTTTCAAAGAATTGAGATAGGGCAATTCGGCCTCACCAGACACACCCTCACTACACGTGGCTGACACAACGATACATATTTATAATGCTTACTAATGCTACTTGTGCTTCTTTGCAGGGATATAGAGAAAGAAAGAGATAATATCATGAAGGCATTGTGGGAGGTAGTTCCAAGGGCTGGAAAAGAAGAAGGAGAGGAGATTGATGAATTAGGACATTTTAGCTCTCCTTTCCATGGAAACTAAACTACTTATTGGGTGCAGAACCTCCCTTATGAGGAAAGGCAACAGCATTTGGGGCTTTTAAGTCTAGAAAAAAAGGCATCTAAGGGGGGAAATGATTGAAACATACAAAATTATGTAAGGAATGGATAGAGTGCATAGAGGGATATTCTTTTTTGTCTCTCACAACACAACACAAGAACAAAGGAATATCTTCTAAAATGGTGTGTTGGAACAGATAAAATACTTTTTTACCCCGTTGCTAATTAATCTATGGAACTCCTTGCCACAGGATGTGGTGATGGCATCTGGCCTGGATGACAATCCTCTTTTAAAGATTGGGCAGGTTTCTTGAAGAAACATCCATCTCCGGTTACAGGCCATAATAGGTGCATGGAACCTTCTAGTTTTAGAAGTAGGCTACCTCAGAATGCCAGGTTCTAGGGAGAGGCAGCAGGATGCCGGCATCTGGTTGTCTTGAGTGCTCCCTGAGGCATCTGGTGGGCCGCTGAGATACAGAAAGCTGGTATTGATGGGCCTTTGGCCTGACCCAGCCGGGCTCTTCTTATGTTCTTATCTAGTGGAATAAAATCTTACAATAGCAATCAGGCAATGGGAGTTTGTGGCCCTTCAAATTTGGCTCTAATTTGCCTGTGCCACTGTGATAGTAGACAGGTCAGATTCGGTTTAGGAGTAAATGTGGCAAAGCCAGCAGCCCGAAATGGCTTAGAGCGCAATCCTAAACTGGAGTTAGGCCAGCGTAAACTAAGCCAGCAAAATTGGGCCAGCACAAGGGCCACCATAAAGCGTCTTTGGACTACTCTCGGAGTCAGGGAGGTTGGTGCACGTCTGTGTGCTGCCTCTCTGACTCCGAGAGTGGTCCAAACATACTTTGCAGTGTCCCTTGTGCTGGCCAAACTTTGCTGGCTTAGTTTATGCCAGTCTAACTCAGTTTAGGATTGCGCCCTTAGGCAAGGCCAGCCCCACAATAAGGCCAACTGAAATGGTCGCCTTAGGCTGCAGATGGGTGAGAAGCAGCTATCTTGGTCCCCTGACTGCTCCTCCTTCTCTCACTCCCTGGATTGGAAAGAGGAAAACAGAGAGGAAGAAGAATTGTAGAAGGGAGGAGCGGGAGTGGACATATGTAGGACATAGGGGAGTGGAAGGAACAGAGGCTGGCACATTATTGGGTATGGGGGCAGCATGGGGCATGCCTCCTCAGGCATCAGGTTGACTTGGGCCAGACCTGGATTTAAGAGGCCCCTCTCTCTCCTCACATTCATTTGAGCCAAAATATTGGCAAAGTTGGTCTTTTCAGTCCCCCAATTAAATATGAAAGAGTCTAAACTGCTGATCGGAAGGGATTTGGTGGAGCAGCGGGTTAAACCGCTGCTGCTGGGCTTTCCAATCGGAAGGTTGGGAGTTCAAGACTGCATGACGGAGTGAGCTCCCATCGCTTGTCCCAGCTCCTGCTAACCGAGCAGTTCGAAAGCACCTAAATGCAAGTAGATAAATAGGGACCACTTCGGTGGGAAGGGAACGGCGTTCCGTGCGCTACGGCGTAGAGTCATGCCGGCCACATGACCACGGAAGCTTGTCCTCAGACAAAACGCCGGCTCTACAGGCTTAGAAACAGAGATGAGCACCGCCCCCTACAGTCGGTCACGACTAGACCATTCGGTCGTGGGGAAACCTTTACCTTTAAACTGCTCATCAGCAAGAGCAAATACAGCTGTTGATGTTGCATAAAATGCATAGAAGTGTAATTGTAAAATGCAGAATGCACACCAATGCATGACAGGATAATACGTTCGCTGCTATCCTGCTCTTGACCCAATTTAATGCCCCAAATATTACGCAATTTAATATTTTCAATTTAATGTTTGTGTAAATAATAATATATACACAAAAGACTTTTTCCCCCTTTTCCTGTGGGAAAAGAGGGTAGTTCAATGGCAAGAAGAGATGAAATCCACTAAAATCAGTATAATGTGGGAAAGATTGTACCGTATATTTCTGCTGGGAATCACCACCTGCCCTCCAGTGGTGAATTCCTCAAAACCAGGCTGGATCAAAATGGGACATTCCTCTGGGGCTGTTCACATATTACGGTCTCCCAAGGGACAAAATATCAGCATTTATAACATAAACTAGAATTAAAAAAGGCTTAGATAAACGGTACTGATAACCATGGAAGAGTCTAAAACGCAAATAGCACTTGAGCCACCAGATATAAAAAGGCAGGCAATGATGAGAAAGGGATGTGGTGGCACTGTGAGTTAGCTGAGGTGCGAGCTTGCTGACTGGAAGGTTGGCAGTTCGAGACCACGCAACGGAGTTAGCTCCCATTGCTTGTCCCAGCTCCTGCCAACCTAGCAGTTTGAAAGCACGTAAAACGTGAGTAGATAAATAGGTACGACTTCGGTGGGAAGGTAACGGCGTTCCATGCGCCTTTATGTATAGTCATGCCGGCCACATGACCACAGAAGCTTATCCTCAGGACAAACACCAGCTTTGGCTTAGAAACGGAGATGAGCACCGCCCCCTACAGTCAGTCACAACTAGACCATTCAGTTGCGGGGAAACCTTTACCTTTAATAATGAGAAAAGGATCCCAAGGAGCATTAAAGAGTCATATGAACAGAGAACTTGAGAACATAATTGAGAACATCACAAGGAAACTGCAGGGTCCGGCTCAGAGAAGGCACATGCAGTGGTGTCATCTACTCTCTCGCAAGCCGGAACGCTGGGCGGGACTTGAGTGATTGACAGGCCGTCGTTTGACTTCCGGTTTCTTCGCGCGCCCCGCGCGGCTTTCCCTCGCCTCGGAGGGAGCGCCTGCTCGCCAGGGGGGATGGGTGGGGGGCGCGCCGGGTGCCTGGGCGAGCAGGCGCCCCCTCCGAGGCGAGGGAAAGCCGCGCGGGGCGCGCGAAGAAACCGGAAGTCAAACGACGGCCTGTCAATCACTCAAGTCCCGCCCAGCGTTCCGGCTTGCGAGAGAGTAGATGACACCACTGGGCACATGTCAACTAGCATCCTCATTTCCACAGTGGCCAACCAGAGTACGGGCTTGGGGAAGCTGAGATCAGAGGTGTAGCTAAAGAAGTGCTGGGGGGTACAATTGCACCAGACAGCAAGTTTTAGGGGGGCAACAAGCTGAGCTTGACCCTCGTAGCCAAAATGATAAAAACCTTGGCATGTATGAATAATATCTGCCACTGAAGCTGGAGGTTCAACATAGCCATCATGGTTAATAGCCATTGACAGGTGCTTTCCCTGACTGGCAGCCCAAATCCTACCTAAATTCCCGTATGGTGATGGAGCAGGGCTGGGGCAACCTGCTAAATCCTGTGGGAGATATTTGGCTGCTGGAGGTCTCCTCGGGGCAAGGGGACATTTGTTGCCAGAAACTGCTGCTATAATAATAATAATAATAATAATAATAATAATAATAATAATAATAAT
>JAJKFI010000409.1:40055-54878 GCA_029204185.1 Lerista edwardsae
ATAATAATAATAATAATAATAATAATAATAATAATAATAATAATAATAATAATAATAATAATGCTAGTATTTATATACCACCTTTGGCCATTAGATTGCTCTTCTGACTTTAATTCAAGGCGGTTTACATAGGCAGGCTTTATTTCTCCAAACCCGCAAGGGGTTTTTACAAATTACAAAGAAGATCTGTCTTTCAAGAACTGCAACAACATACAGATGGAACTTTTGTGGTCTAGTCCTTCTTTCTGGCCACACACTTGCCTTCCTGCTGGCTGATAAGCGGCTTCTCTGCTCCCACCAAAGAAACAGCTGGCCCAGCACAACTCCTCTCTCACAGGCAGCTGGAGACAGCTCAGCTCTTATCAGTCACAATTCTCAAGGTCTGCCGCTCATGGAAGCTTCCAGTGTTCTCAAACTGGCGACCTTTTGATCTTATCTTCGGGCAAACGAAGGCTTTAACCCTCTCGACTAAACCTCCTGCCCTCCAATCCAACCTCCAACCTCCAATCCCACCCCTTCCTAGATCTGATTCACTTTCCTCCCCATTACTGCCCTGTTCCACCCACCACTTCCCCATTCTGCCCTCTCCCCCCACCCCGTTCAACCCTGCCCCACTATCCTCCACCCCTTGCATGGACTTACCTGCTCTGGGTCTGCTGATGCTTAGGAGGCCATTTCACCCTCCCCACTGTTGCAACAGCCATCAAGCCATCTCCACTAGTGCAACACTACTGACACTGGCAGGAGAGGGAGGTAGGATCAGGTCATATATCTAACACCTTTTCATAGTAATCTAAACCAGTAGGAACATAAGAACATAAGAAGAGCCCTGCTGGATCAAGCCAAAAGCCCATCTAGTCCAACTTCCTGCATCTCACAGCGGCCCACCAGGTGCCCCTAGTAGCCACTGCTAGGCTTTATAGCCCTGGCTTACAATATATGGTACAGAATCACAATATAGAATGAAGAACAAAGGGGGAGCATATAAGGGAATATGGCCCTGAACATCACTTTTGTCCCCTTTTGCTTATGAAAGTGAGCACACGAAAGCACGCTTCTTCTCAAGTAGTCCCAAGATAGCGTGAGATCACAACGGTGCCAGGTATTATGGCGCGACACAGATGAAGAAATGATTGATTTCCAGAAAAATTTGCGAGAAACTCGGTAATGAACATCCCCTATGGTTCTGAGCTTCCCAGCTGCGAGAGAAAGTACAATACTGGGTGGAAAACAGAAAGATCAGATTAACCCTGTCACCTTCTGAAGCTGTGCATTTAGAAGTTGCTCTTTTTTTTTAAAGGGATTGCTATCTCTTTGAAGTTTTGCTATCTTTGGAAGGACAGCACGGCAAGGCAGTTGCGGCAAAAATGGGAAAGAAAAATAAGCAGCTATTCTTCTGTGGTGCAGCGGGTTAAACCGCTGCTGCTGGGCTTTCCGACTGGAAGGTTGGGAGTTCAAGACTGCACGATGGAGTGAGCTCCCGTTGCTTGTCCCAGCTCCTGCCAACCTAGCAGTTGGAAAGCACCTAAATGCAAGTAGACAAATAGGAACCACTTCTGTGGGAAGGGAATGGCGTTTTGTGAGCTACGGCGTAGAGTCATGCCAGCCACATGACCACGGACTCTTGTCCTCGGACAAAACACCAGCTTTACAGGTTTAGAAATGGTGATGAGCACCGCCCCCTACAGTCGGTCACAAGTAGACCATTCGGTCATGGGGAAACGTTTACCTTTATTCTTTGGATAAACAACTGAATATATATATATATATATAACATTTGATCAGTTCTGAAAAATGATAGATCACGGGGCTCCCAGAATTTGCTGCCATGGCTTTTTGAAGGACCAAAATGTTGGTAGCGCCTAAGGTTGGCCACTGGCAGTCCTGGTTCAAGAACCAATTGGATTCAACCATCCCTGACCAGGACAGAGGAGGTCTACAGGTCCCTGGCAAACTCTTCAGGGAGGGCAGAGAAATCTGGCTCAGTTCCAGAGAGCTCTTCCCCCTCTGTGTCAATGATACTTACCTTGTTGGAGAAAAGGCGCGAGTCAATGTAACTTGGCATCCTATGATCCTCAGTGCCCACTCATTGGCACACTTGCTATCCCAAATTTCTGGAATCAGTTCTGTTTCTACCATAGGATGTTCCACTGCAGCATGGCAACTCTAAACACCAATATCTATTCAACCAATGGCCACATACACATTCCCATCGCAATATGGATTGCATGTGGATGGCTCTTTCACATGTGTTCTCAAGATATCATGCTCAAGGCTACATTGAAAGCTAAGCAAGCACTCTTAACCCCATGTTGCTGGGGCATTTAAGAACTAGCCCTTCCTTGACAGCTTTTTGGCAGGGCTAAACACATCTTTATTTCATTTCGCTTTTAATCGATGGCTCTTAAGGTTGGCCTTTCCGTGCCCATATATTGCATATTATTTGCTGCTATTATATTGTTTCACCCTTGGTTGCCTTATCTGTTAAATTGAATCTGTAAGCCCTGCTTGCTTTAGTACAATGCAAGTTTTCATTGGTTTTTATGGTTGTTTTATGAATTCCATAAGCCCCCTTGGCCAAGATGCAGGTCTTGAGTGCTCCCGGAACCATCTGGTGGATCACTGCAAGATACAGGAAACAGGAATAGATCCAGATGGATCTAGCCTTATCCAGCAAAACTTAGAGGCTTACTTGCTCTGACAAGGAAAAAGCAGGGCAGAAAGTTTTGAAAATAAATAAATAAATCCACCTCCAGGCATTGCTCAGCCAATAGATTTGGAAGGGGACAAAAAGCCAATAGTCACTATTAGCTTCCTTGAAAGGAAGTCGGAATCGGCTACCCCAGGAACTTTTCATCACTCAGGGAAGCGGAGAATTGGGTGTAAGAATAGTTACATTTTTAAAAGCTCACGGGGTGGGTGAATTTCTAAGCCTTCACTAGTTAAGCTGAGCACATACAAGAAGATGGTTGAAATGCAACCCGGTTTGAACATTTTCATTGGAGAGGTCAAAGCCGTGGCAGAGGCTGCCTTTGTCACCCCCGTCGGACTGCTTTGACCTCTGCAAGTTTTTGCAAGAACGAAGAAGCGACAACATCAGACAAGAGCACAAAGGCTTGTGAAAGGAGGCATAGAAATCTTTGTTCCTTGGCATCCATGGAGAAGGAAGGCAGCTTCAGAGGATGTGTAACCTTCAAAAAGGCTTGTGAAGATAGACAGACCTCGGCTGCCATTTGTGAAGGGGCGTGGTGGCTGCTGGAGTAGAGAAGAAATAAAACTCTTGATGGTGATTGAGTCCACTGCCTGCCTGTCAGAAAGGGGCCGGGCAAGAGACGGTATCTGCCATTGGCTCTGCTGCTGGCATGGTTAAACTGTCTGCTTGCCATTGGTTCAGCTACACACATCCAATGGAAGGATGGGGCAGGCCAGGAGCATCTCACCCATGATGTGAGCTGTGACACAGTTGCTCTCGGCAGCTGACTGATGAGGGGTACCTGCCTTTGCCACTCCCACATTTCCTCCTGCTCCCTTTTCCTCCCTTACAAGGAATGCCTACCATGTTTCAGTCTAGAAAGGAGCTGCCTGATGTGGGATGTGATTGAGGTACACATCATGCATGGGGCAGACAGAGGGGACAGAAGGAAGTTCTTTCCCTCTCGTGCAACACCTGAATTAGGAGACATCCACTCAAATTGCATGATGGGAGAATCAAAACAAACAAAAGGGGATTGGACATACAGTCCATCACAGGCCCCACAAGTCAAACAGGCTGATATTGCTGGTGCAGATCTTAGTGTGCCCCCAGAGCAAGGAGGGCTTCCCTAACCTGAGAAAGCCTCAGTATGCCACTGAAAGCAATGAAGCAAGAGAGAGCCTTGTTCTTGAACTGCAATAGAGAATCCCTGCCGAAAAGTCAGCCCAACCTGAAAGGTCGTAAATTAGCACGATACTCGTCTTCCTCAAACTTTGTCTCTGTCTTCCTCCTTTTCGCTTGAGGTCCTTCTGCGCCTTTGATTCATCCCCCTCCTCCCCACAGCTGTAGAAATGATGCCAAGCACTTTCTGGTCCCTGACACTGGCGTCAAAGTACTTTTGTTGTTCTGTTGTAAACCAGGCCTTTGATATGTGAGTGGGATTGTCAAGGCGGAGATGGAGAGATTAAGACTATTTTGAAGGTATCTCTACTTTAAGCCTCTGTTAGACATTTCATTTCAACAGGAAAGTGTCTTATTTTCCACACTCGGCTTGGGCTGTGTTTATTTTTCCTTGGCCGGAGAGGAACATGTGGCACCATGTCTGCAAGGAGCCCCACAACTAAAGCGACAGCCCAACGCAAATTACCCTGCACTGATGCAGTGGTGCCAATGCGGCTTGTGCTGCATCCTATGGGCGAATTTTGCATGCGGGAGGTCTCCTCGAGATAAGGGGACATTCAATCCCTTGCCCCAGGGGAAGCCCCAGGGAAAGCTGGCACATTTATGACAGTCTCTGCTGGTGGAGAGGTTGTTCTGCTGGCCCAGAGGCACCATAGGATTGTGCTGTTGGTTGTGCAAGAGCTGCTTCCTGCATCTCCATTCAGTTTCCAGAATGCATTTATGGAGGAAAATTCCATCACAGGTTGCAAACCATGATGGGCATATGCATATTTTTTCAAAGAAGGCTACCTCCGGATGCCAGATGCAGGAGAGTGGCCACATGATACAAGAATCTTGTTGTCTTATGTATTCTCAGAGGCACCTGGTGGATCACTGTGAGATACAGGAAGCTGGACCAGATGAGCCTTTAGCCTGATCCAGCGAGGCTCTTCTGATTTTCCGATGTTCTTATGACCCAGACGCTGTGTCCATTCTCTGCAAGGTAAATCTGGACATTGCAGACTAGCCTTGGCAGTGGAAAGCTGGACCATTTATGACGGATCTTCTCATTGAAGAACCACCAAGGAATGCCCTTGGCAGAGTCCCAGGATCACCAAAGCAAAACAGATGTGAGTGCCAGTCTATCATCCTCAGTCCAATAGCATTGGGATTTCTTTTGCTTTTCTGCAAAGGATCTCTCTCAATCACTGGCTTATTTCCCTTGCTGACATGCCAGGTTATCAAAGACCTGAAGCCTTTTCTTGGCCAGTTCATTTTCAAGAGTCTCTTGACATTTTTCCCATGCAGAGTTTATCAAGGGCTCTGCTGCGCAAAGCTTTTTGCAGAAGAAAACATTGCCTTCGGTGGGGAAGAAAATGTTGCCTTCTGGAACAGGGCCGTGTGGATTTTGAAAAGAAAGGGAATGTTATTTTGGTGTGTGGCAACAACATTCCCCATTATTCCAATGAGTAAAAATATCATTCCCTGTTGTCTTTTCTCCAGCAAGCTGGTTCATTCCATACAATGGGGGCCTCTTTTGGTTACACAAAAGCTTTTCAGGCTCCAGGCACAAACTGGTTCACTAGTCCTGCACCCAGACTTCTCAATGATCAATTTTTATTCAAACTTGGCTGCTTCAAACGAATATATAAAAGTTCCTTACACACACACACACACACACACACACACACACACACACAGAGAGAGAGAGAGAGAGAGAGAGAGAGAGAGAGAGAGAGAGAGACCATCACCACCTTTGTCTCCTTTGCAAATTTTTCAACATTTGTTCTTGGTCCCTCTTGCTGAAGTAGAAAGAGACCAGAACAACATTTCTTTTAAAAGCACATGTAAGTAATAGAATGCTAGAGTTGAAAGTACCTTAGAGGTCATCTAGTCCAACCCCTCTGCAACTGCAACTACAGAGCTCAACTCCTCTTTAATCCCTGACAGTGGCCTTCCAAAGGGGCATAGCTAATGAAAGTGTAGCCCGGTGCAGAGGGCAAAATGCTGTCCTGGAAGTGATGTCACAACAGGAAGGGACATCACAGTTGTAGTTTCATTTTCTTTTCTTTTTTGCTATACTTTTGATAAATATATCATACTCTGGCTTGTTTCACTGCATTCTGCATTAAATTATCTTTCCAATTATATACAACATGGTGGTCTTATTGATACAAACCACAGTTTTGGTCACTAATGTCAAGCTCAGCTTGTTGCCCCCTTAACCATGTTGCCTGGTGCAATTGCACCCCCCTGCACTTCTTTAGCTACATCCCTGGCCATCCAGTCTCCACTTGAAAATCTCTCATGAGGGATAGCCCATCATTGCAGGGGGCAAACTCTTCCAAGACACTACCTGCTGTCTTTGACCTGAACATAACAATAGCTAGATCAGACCCTAGGCTCATCTAGGCCAGCTTTCCCAAAGTGGCCCACCAGCTGCCTCTGAGAAGCCCACAAACAGGATATGAAGGCATGCCCCTATCTTGCCATTGTGCCCCTGCAGCTGCTTTTGAGACTGGCCTCTGAACTTAAAGGTACCTATCATGGTTAGTAGCTACTGATGTTGTTCTCTATGATGTTGTCCTCCATGAATAATGTCCATGAAAATTGAGTGTAAAATGGATAAAAGGAAATACTTTTTTCACCCAGCAGGTAATTAATCTGTGGAACTCCTTGCCACAGGAGGTGGTGATGGCATCTGGCCTTGGTGCCATTAAAAGGGGATCGGACAGATTTCTGGAGGAAAAGTCCATCGTGGGCTATAGGCCATGAAGGGTGGTGCAACCTCCTTATGTTAGTCGTAGGCTACTTCAGCATGCCAGATGCAAGGGAGTGGCCACAGGATGCAAGCATCTTTTTGTCTCATGTGCTCCCTGAAGCACACAAGGCAACTGTGAGACCTGGTGGACCACTGTGAGGAAAGCTGGGCCTTGGCCTGATCCAGCAAGTCTCTTCTTATGTTATTAATTTGTCTAATCTAGCCATTGTTAATGCCAACTAAGCTAGGAGCCAACAACATGCCTTGTGGCAGTGAATTCCACAGGTGCTTTATTAATTCATTCCATTTATACCCTTCTGCTTTTCTCTCAAATGGGTACCCAGAGTGGGTATTTATGATGATAAGGCTATCAATCTTTTAATAAACAATAAATGGATCATTGCCTCTTGTTTTCAGCCTTACTGTCACTGTCCAATAGATCTAATGCCAGGTTTTTTGGAGAAGCAGGAGCTATCCAGCAAAAAGTAGTGCTGAAACTTGGGGCTGATTGTGGTGTTCTATCAGCAACAGCTGAATGCCCAAGCAATCAGCTTGTTAACAACCCTGTTGAGTTTAAACCCCCCGCCCCCCAAAAAAATCCCAGTTCTGACCCTAATTCAGGGCCCTAATTCAGAGCACTGCTCCTATGGAGCACTATGAGAGGCAGACCGGCGGCTTCAAGAATTCCCAGCACTTGGACAGAACAGATTGATTCATATTCAGATTAAGAAACCATTAATGGCAATGGGACGTGGTGGCGCAGCGAGTTAATCCGCTGTCGCTGGGCTTTCAACCGCAAGGTTGGGAGTTCGAGACTGCGTGACGGAGTGAGCTCCCGTTGCTTGTCCCAGCTCCTGCCAACCTAGCAGTTCGAAAGCACCTAAAATGCAAGTAGATAAATAGGGACCACTTTGGTGGGAAGGTAACGGCGTTCCGTGCGCTACGGCGTAGAATCATGCTGGCCACCATGATCGGACAAAAACGCCGGCTCACAGGCTTTGAAACGGAGATGAGCACCGCCCCCTACAGTCGGTCACGACTAGACCATTCGGTCGTGGGGAAACCTTTACCTTTAATGGCATTTAATAGCAACATAACAATCACATCGTTTCAGCCAAAGGAAAAATACTAGTAAATACAATGTATTGATCATTACAAGTGAGTCTATCATTGTACTTCTCATCCACCGCCAGCATAAGCCAGCTTCCACTGACGCTAAGGAAGCGCTAGCGCGGGTGCAACAGAACCAGTGCTGCCAGCAGCACAGCCCAAACCACAATGTTGCATCAGCACTAAGCACCAAATAGGATGGTGCTGTGAGAAGAGGGGTCCCCGCCCCAAACTGGATATTGATGCAAGGGAAGCAAGGAGGAAGGGAGAGGAGGCAGGGATCAACAGGAGTTGCCGATGCAATTGTAGCGAAGCTTTCCTTGCAGCAGGGAATGAGGACAAAGGCCAGAGCCATCATGTTGCCAGCGTCTCTCTTTTTCATGCAGAAAGGAGGAGTAGCTATTGTGAACGCAGGAGCAGATCAAGAGGAGTGTGTGTCAGAAGAAAAATGGCCCGTGACAAATCTAGGTTATTTCCTTGCAAAGTGATATTCTCTTGGCCTGAATTCAGAAGTGAAAGAGATTTTCAAAGTATGAAATGTTCAAAGTGCTCCTTTTTTTCCCCATGCCTCCCCCCCCACTCCCCGCCCAGCCCTGAGCTTTGAAATGAGTCTGTGGATCTATCAGATTAAGGAATGGAGGCTCCGGTGCCTGGAGCTGTGGCTTGCATAGCAATTGCGGGCAGCTGGGTGGCGTCATTTCATGTCCCTGCCGACATCCACGAGGCTTGTCTCTGATTATTGTGATGCCTGCAGAGCTGGCAGTCCACCGTCAATGGGGTTCAGAGGCAGAAATGAGCTGATGGGTCTCTGCCCGCAGTGAGATTGCAATTTAAACATTGGAGAGGGCACTGGAGACAGGAGTGGGGAAAAGATTTGCATAGTTAAAGGGGGCCAGGGGGTAAATGGCACCGGGCAGCAAGCCTGGAGAGGGTATCATCAGCTCTTGCACATGTGTGTGTGTGTATGTGCGTACACACACACACACACACACACACACACAGAGGGAGAGAGAGGGAGAGAGATTTAAAAGGGGGAGGCTGTCAGCAACTCAGTGTGAGATCCTAATATTCCAGGACCAGGGTAATGGCAATGCAACCCCGAGGTAAGGGAACGAACATTCCCTTGCCTTATGGAGGCTTCCATGACTGCCCCCCCCCAATTGCAGGATGCAGCACATGCCCCATTGACACAGCTATGTCAGTGCTGGAAAGTTGGATAGGATTGCGTCCTCAGCAGCTTGCACCCAAACTCCCATGAGGAATGGGGGGTATCGGTCGGAAAAGGTACTGCAGCAGTGAGGAGGCCTCCTCACCATCCTAACACCTCCTCTGGAATGCACCCCATCACAGGCACTCGCTCTTGTAGTCTGTGCTGGGGGTTCTTGCAAGACATGTGATCAACCACAGGAAAAATGGCACCGAACATGCCAGTTAGAGAATGCTTTTCTTTTTTTTTTCTGTAGTCAAATGGTTTTGGAACTGCAAAGGTGGAGGAAGTGGCAGGAGGAGGAAGAGAAATGATTGGTTACTGAGCTGGCCAATAGGACAACCTGACTGTGGGTGTCGGAGAGCCCCACTTACCTCCCTCCCTCCAGTGATAAGTCTTGTAGCAGAAAGTGAAAAGGGCATTCACCCTGCTCCTTTCTAAGGATGGAAATGTCATCTTTCTGGATACATGTAGCTCTTTTGCTTGCAAGTTCTTCTGATGACTGCAAAACAGAAACTGGCTGGAACCGTATCTGGGGTTTTTTCTGTCTTGGTTCAGGTGGGGGCTTCTACCCCTCTGAAATGGCTGTCGTTGACCCCCAAATTGAAACTGCAAAATGCCTGCGGCAGTCCTGGAAACAAGCAAACAGCCCAACACTACCTTAGCTCCCTCTGCACCCCTGCAGCTGTGCCAACAGGCACGCACTGCCCGATCAGGGGCGTTTCAGGCTCCGCAGGTTGTTTCCTTACCCGGTGGTAAACCTGGGTCTACTTGGACCTGCTCCAACCACTTAGCTGGCTCAAGTTTAAGTAGACCAGAGAAAGTGGATCCAGGCTCGAATGGGGGATAGGATTGGTGGCACTGCTGCTGCCAATACCGCTCCCTTCCTGGCTTCAATCTGCTTCCGCACCCCATTTCCTCCCTGTCCTACTCCTGCCTATCCCCATCACCTCCTGACTCTGGTTCCCGCGGCAGTCCTCCCGCGCTGGTGCCACTTCCATCAGTGCTCCTAACATGGCCACTGAGAACACCCCCGCCACCATTTTGTGTTCCACTGAGACCAATGTCTCTGTGTATGGGCCTAGTCCTGGACAGTGTTGGACCATAAATTTCTGGCTCCTTTGGGGGCGGGGAAACGAGAGGCAGAAAACCTCCGCGCTCTTGATGAGTCACCTTTCCGCTTGCAGGTAAATTTGTCAAGATGGGCTGACTAATACGTACAGGCAGGGAAAGGTCACCGGGCCCTGCCAACTATTCTCACAAGGAGTGTCAGGAACAGTGTCCCAAGGCACCCAAATCATTTTGCCTCATTGGCCTTTTAACACCTCCCCTTTGGGACTTCAGAGATGCCGAAACTACAGCAGAATCCTGAGTAGACATGGCACGTGTCAGAAGGCATTTTGTAAAAAGTGCATCCCGTTGCAACTGGAGGTTTTGAAGGTATATGAGTTGGGGATGGGGCTGTGGTCTACTGTTCATCTTGTAAATGATTGGGGGGGGGGTTTTGTGGTCCCGTGGCAATTTTTAAGTGCAGGACCTTTTCAAGAACTCCTCCCTCCATGGCTTTTGCCCCCCAGGACACAATAAAACCTCAATATTTGTTATTAGAGTGCTTTCTTCTCCTGCCATTCCTACTTTGAAATGGAGACTGCAATGCTAACCTGGAATTAATCCCCAATTAAATTTTATTTATTTTATTTAATTATTTGAAAGATTTCTACCCCACGTTTTTCCTCCAGTAGGAGACTCAAGGCCTCCTATTACAAAATAGGGGGGGAATAAAACTGTAAGAACATAAGAACATAAGAAGAGCCCTGCTGGATCAGGCCAAAGGCCCATCTAGTCCAGCTTCCTGTATCTCACAGCAGCCCACCAGGTGCCCCAGGGAGGCATGAGACAACAAGATGCTTGCATCCTGTTGCCACTCCCTTGCACCCGGTACTCTGAAGTAGCCTACTACTAATGTAAGGAGGTTGCACAATCCATCATGGCCTATAGCCCATGATGGACTTTTCTTCCAGAAATCCATACAATCCCCTCTTAAAGGCATCTAGACCAGATGCCATTACCACCTCCTGTGGCAAAGAGTTCCACAGATTAACTACCCGCTGGGTAAAAAAGTACTTTTATCTGTTTTAACTCTCCCGACCCTCAGTTTTAGCGGATGCCCCCTGGTTCTGGTGTTTTGAGAGAGGGAAAAGAACATCCCTCTATCGACTTCTATTCCTTCTGTGCATAATTTTGTATGTCTCAATCATGTCCCCCCTCAGGCGCCTTTTTTCTAGGCTGAAGAGCCCCAAACGCTTCAGTCTTTCTTCATAAGGGAGGTGCCCCAGCCCCGTAATCATTTTCGTCGCTCTCTTCTGCACCTTTTCCAACTCCACTATGTCCTTTTTGAGGTGCAGCGACCAGAACTGTACAAATCAAATATTAAAAGCATCATTAAAATAACACAGAACCCAGGACCACCACCATTAAAAACTATGCATTAAAAGAAGCCAGCCAAATGTTCATTCAATTGCCTTTTAAAAAAGAAAGGTCTTGAGGCCCTGCTGAAAGGTCTCTGGAGAGGGAGCCATTCTTAGTTCAAGGGGAAAGGAGTCCCATAAATAAGGGGCCACCACCGAGAAGGCCCAATTCCTGGCTGCCGTCCACTTCACTTCACCTGATGTAGCACAGTCAGAAGCTCCCCCCCCCCAGCTAAGAGGATGGGTAGGATTGTATGGAAGAAGATGGTCCCTCAAATACCCTGGGATTTTTGGGACTTACTTCAAAGTAGGCATGCCCAGAATTGCACATTGCATACTTTATTAAAAATGTATTCAGAATGTTGAATAAGAGCTAACTCATGCCATTCCAAACTCTTGGACAGGGGCGTAGCTAAAAAGGTGCAGGGGGTGCAATGGCATCGGGCAACAAGCTTTAGGGGGGCAAGAGGCTGAGCCTGACACTAATGGACAAAATTGTGAAAACCTTGGCATGTATGAATAATAGGCAAAGGTAAAGGTTTCCCCACGACCGAACAGTATAGCCGTGACCGACTGTAGGGGGCGGTACTCACCTCCATTTCTGAGCCGAAGAGCCAGCGTTTGTCCGAGGACAAGCTTTCATGGTCATGTGGCCAGCATGACTATACACCAAGGCACATGGAGCACCGTTATCTTCCCACCAAAGTGGTACCTATTTATCGTCCCACCAAATGTGGTACGCATTTTTAGGTGCTTTCGAACTGCTAGGTTTGGCAGGAGCTGGGACAAGCAACTGGAGCTCTCTCCATTGCGTGGTCTCGAACTGCCAAACTTCCGGTCAGAAAGCTCAGCAGAACAGCGGTTTAACCCACAGTTTGTCCTTTGCACTGGACTACACTTTAATTAGTTGCACCCCAGCTCTTGGAGAGGATTGGATGTCAGTTCGCCACAAGCATGGGTTGGCCCTGCCTGCAAGGGAAATGAGGTTTATTAGCCCATAATACAGGCAGGGCTGTGAGGGAGTGACTTGCCTAAGACTACCTAGTGAGTTCATGGCAGAGGAGAGTCTTGATTTGAATGGGAGATGCCCCAGTTTTGCATCTGTCTCTTAGCCACAACACTGCACCAGATCCCAAGATGCAATGAAGAAGCCAGGTTGCCCTATTTTTCATTTGCTGCTCTTCCAAACAAGAGAACAGCAGAGCAGGCAGGGAGGACCAAATGTCTTACAGGAATTGAACATCATTCATTCCATGCACTATTTACAGATGCTTCTAATCTACGTGCGGCAGAAGACACCTGAGCCCCCCAAGACAGCTGGAGTGTCTGTGACTGGCCAGCCGCAGATATTATTAAATGCAGGAATGGAGGTGAGAGAGGAAGATCCCCCTGGAACATCCGCCGGCGCATATTTGGACCCCTGCCAGCCTCTCTCCCTTGCAGAGGTAATTTGGGGGCCACAGAATTGACATCGCATAGCCTGACGTGCATTTTTGAAAACTCCTGGAGCTCAGGAGCAGACAGCAAAGGACCAAAGATGTATGCCTTTGTCGCTCTTTTTCCCCCTGTGCTTTTTCAGCCTTCTTGATCCTGATGGTCTATCAAGTTTCTCCCGTTAATTGGCCAGCCTTTTCCCTATGATTTTAAAAAAAAATCAAGATGCCGCATTTATGTTAGTTATTCCTTCATTCAAAATATTGCTATCCCGCCATCATTGTAGAAGGTTTCAAAGTGGCTAGCAATGCAGCTTAAAATACAACCAGCAATATGAAATCAGCAATACGAAAGCAAGAAATACTGTTATTAAAAAGAATACAAACCATGTCAAGAGAGTAGTGGTAGCAAACTAACAGCCCGATCCTAAACTGCCCAACTCCCATAGGAGCAGCAGTACCAAAATGACCACAGCTGCATCCCTCCAGATGGTGGGGGCAGCATCCACCAGTCTTCTACCACTTTCTCCATGTTTTCTCCCTCCCCCTTCAGCTCTTCCCTGGACCTCCACTTCCATCTCACCTTGTTGCTCCTCTGGTCATTCTTCTACCACTGTCCTTGCTGCTGCTTCTCGGCTCATCCCACCTCTCCCCTTGGTTTCACCATCCCTGACCTTCTCCTGAGTCTCAGTGCTGCTCTTCCTTCCTCCTCCCCATTTTTTTCCTCCATGCCTTCCTCTCTCCTTCCTTCTTGGGCTCAGTTCCTTCTTCGAGCACAATCCTAACCTGGAATTAGGCCGGCATCAGAGGCAGATCTAAGGGAGGGCAAAGCTCTAAGTTTTGCAAGAAGCCTTACCTTGCAGTGGAAATCACTCCTCTCCTGCACTGTTTTAGCCAATCCTCACAGGGAAAAGCAACATCTTGGCTACAGCAGCAAGGGAGAGGCGGGATTTACATGACAGGGTAAGGCTTCTTGCAACACTTAGAGCTTTGCCCTCCCTGTAGATCCGCCTCTAGCTGGCACAGTTAGGCCAGCAACATTTGGCCGGCACAAGGGACACCATCAAGTCTGTTTGAACCACACTTGGAGTCAGAGAGGCCAGCACATAGATGTGCACCATCCCCCTTGACTCGGAAAGTGGTCTAAACGTGCTTTATGGTGTCCCTTGTGCCGGCCAAACGTTGCTGGTCTAACTGTGTCAGCCTAACGCCAGGTTAGAATTGCCCTCTTCAGCTCATCCTCTCCCTGAGCCAGCTGTGGCATTGGCTTGTTCTGGCAAGGCCTCAGCATCTTGTGAGACCAGACGAGGCCCTTAGAAGTCTCGTCCCATCACCACGTCCCGCAGAGCCTCCGATGGCTGCAGCTCACAACACCCAACAGTGATCAGAATGCAAGATCAGAGCCACATGCCTGTTCTACGCATCACCCCTTTGATTTCTGACGGTTGGCAAGTTGTCGGCGCCATCGTCATCTTTGAAAGGAGGCAACAATGTGTTGAGATCAGAGCTGAGTCAATGCCGTTGGAAAAGCAAGCGAAACTCACGAGCGTTCCCGTCAAAGCAGCGCCACTGCTCATTGACTTTGTAGTCAGTCTCACTTCAGTGTGTCAAAAATCCATAGAATCCTCTTCAGAACAGCTGAGCATCACAAGAGTCTTCAAGAGCCAGGGAAACAGATGCCCAGATTAGGGGCACGTGATGCTGTTCTCTGTGAATTTTAAGTTTGGCAGAAGCCATGATATGGTGACCTGTTGGCTTCCTGAGTTTGACGTTTGCCAGGAAACACTGGATTGATACATTTATGGCCCAGTCCTAACTATTTATGACAGAGGAACACAGCTTGCTGTTGCAGTTGGCCATATGGTAGCATGTGGAGCATATTGGAATTTGGGTGCAACGCCACCTGTAGGACTCTGGGGAAAGTGTGCAGACACCTGAGACTCTCTCTCTCTCTCTCTCTCTCTCTCTCTCTCTCTCTCTCTCTCTCTCTC
>JAJKFI010000409.1:65518-126209 GCA_029204185.1 Lerista edwardsae
GTGAGTGAGTGAGTGAGTGAGTGAGTGAGTGAGTGAGTGAGTGAGTGTTCTTTTGGGTGCTGATTTTGCAGGCCCTTCCCCCTTATTTTGAACTGCTTCCACCTAGGCCAGGCTCAGTATGTAATATTTTCTGAATGGATAACTCAGGGCGCAATTCTAACTTAGAGTTAGGCCGGCACAATTAGGCTAGCAAGGTTTGACTGGCACAAGGGTCACCGTAAAGTATGTTTGGACCACTCTCAGAGTCAGAGGCGCCAACACAGAGATATGTGCCACCATCTCTGAGGCCGAAAGTGGTCCAAACATGCTTTACGGTGGCCCTTGTGCCGGCCAAACTTTGCTGGCCTAACTCGAGGTTAGGATTGCGCTCTCAGGCTCATTTTGCTTTGTTCTCAGCCAGAATTTTTTTTCAAAAAAGGAACTGTGAGAGAGCTACATGTTGGGCAATGGGCATCTTTCTCTTGTCAAATTGCCACAACAGTTCACCAACTCAAAAAAGCGCCAAACGGGATCCATGTGCAGGCCGGTCTTTTGTACACTTGGCCATTGTTTCCAGACGAGAGCTGGCGGTTCCTGCTCTAGCAATCCCCGAGCCAATTGTCTGCAGCACATGTTGAACAATAGCAAAATAAGAGATAGGGGGCAGCATTGTCAGAACCTGGCTGTTCAGGAAGAATTCATGGAATATGGAGAGAACATACTCAAGCTCACAAAGCAGGAAGAAGCCCAAGGACTGTTCAATTCCATTGGACGTTAGCATGGGCAGGATGCGTGGGCTGCATCTGAAAGCCAGCAGAATGCTTGGCGCATTGTTATAAGGGGCAGGATGTGTTTACATGTTTGAAAACAGCCAATGCAAGAACATTCAAAGAGCTCTGCAGAATGAGGCCCACCTAGTCCAGACATCTTGTTTCTCCACAGTGGCCCACTAGCAGCCTCTGGGAGTCCCTCATCAACTCTGGGAGTCTCTGGGAGTCCCGTTGTCACATTGGGCCCCACACTTTGGGTGACCCCACCCCAGCGCAATGAGCATATTGCCTGCTGCTGTTGCCAGGATTTCTATGAACTTTAAGTCAGGGGGGTAAGCGGAGCAACTTTGCCTTGGGGCCTCCCACCTGCCCCTGCCTCCGAACTGCCCAAAATGGGCCTCCTGGAAGCAGTTGGCAATGACGACATCCAGTCACCACCCATTATTTCCAGGTGCTGCGCATGGCACCGCAAGTGCTTTTCTTGGTGAGTGGGTGCCCCCCGGGGAGGATGGGGGGCCCCATGGGAATACCCCGCATTGGGGGGCCACTGTTCCTGGAGCTGGCCCTGTCCAACATGCAAGCAAAGGAGACATCCTCTTTGCTCCCCTGCTTCACTAGCATTTGGAGCTAGGCTGCTTCTGATGCTGGAAGGACCAAATAGTCCTCATCACTAACAGCTGGAAGGACCAAATAGTCCTCATCACGAACATCGATGGGCCTCAGGTCCTCCACACATTCGTCTACCCTCCTTTGTAAAACCATCTTAGCCAGTGGACCTCGCCACATCTTGCGTGTTTCCAGAACAGAACACGTTTAAAATCATACGTGTTCAGTGCCACAAACTTCTTCGGTTTGATGTCACACAGGAGCACGACTCTGGAAGCAGCTACTGTGCGGCATGAACCGAACCGTTGGTGAAGGAAGCCAACTCCCTTTTGCCTGCCTCGAAGCGCCTTCCAATCAATTTCATTTTATGCATATTTCATCATATTGCATATTTCATACTATGCGAGAGGAGAGGCAAATGTCTCTCTCCACTTTGTCTTTGTCCTGCATATTATAACTCTCTGCAGTGCTCCCCCCTTCCCTCTTCTTTCTTGTCTAAATTAAGATTGTAAGGGGGAAATTAAAAGGGTGAATTGAGGGAATGGATGGGATGGAGACAGACGACACCGGCCTCTGCTTGCCTGCTCATGAGTCCTTTTGAGCTCAATGGAACTCTCTCAAGGAAGTATGTACAGAACGGAGACCTAAGCCTACTTTCCTTATCTCTAATTGCACCCTCCCCACCCCCTACAAACTGTGTTTCCGTCTCTCTCCATAGCCAAATCCTGGGGTTTGTTTCTTGGTCACTCACCAGCATGAGTGACAGATGGGAGAGTGGGCTAGAATGGCACTATCATAAGCCACGTGATCTCCCCCACCCCATGAACCCAAGCTCCCTTGACACCTGAGGCAGCACGTCATATACAACCCCCCTACCCAATGAGCCAGGCTCTGTTCCTCCCATTCTCTCATGCCTTTGGGCAGGAGGTCTAGTCGAGAGGGTTAAAGCCGCCGTTTGCCCAAAGATAAGATCCGAAGGTCGCCAGTTCATGAACACCGGAAGTCTCCGTGAGCAGCAGACCTTGAGAATTGTGACTGATAAGAGCTGAGCTGTCTCCAGCTGCCTGTGAGAGAGGAGTTGTGCTGGGCCAGCTGTTTCTTTGGTGGGAGCAGAGAAGCCGCCTATCAGCCAGCAGGAAGGCAAGCATGTGGCCAGAAAGGAGGACTAAACCACGAAAGTTCCATCTGTATGTTGTTGTAGTTCTTGAAAGACAGAACTCTTTGTAATTTGTAAAAAACCCTTGCGGGTTTAGAGAAATAAAGCCTGCCTATGTAAACCGCAAAGCCAGAGGAGCAATCTAATGGACAAAGAAAGGCGGTATATAAATGTTGTTGTTGTTGTTGTTGTTGTTTAGCTCAGAGCGCAATCCTAACCTGGAGTTTGACCGGCACAAAAGTCACCGTAAAGTATGTTTGGACCACTCTCAGAGTCAGGGAGGATGGCACATGTCTGTGTATCAATCTCTCTGACTACAAGAGTTGTCCAAACATACTTTAGGGTGTCCTTTGTGCTGGCTAAACTTTGCTGAATTAACTGTGCCGGTCTAACTCCAGGTTAGGATTGCACTCTTAGTGACACAGCTACCACAAGGCCTGGGGAAATTCCTCCCCCCTGCAGTGGAGTGGCGGTTTTTCCATCTCTGCAAGGGAGAGGGGGAAATAGGCGTGTACCATGTTGTGTGGCCTGCCCACAGCGAAATGGGCCTGCCCCACCCCGGTCACCAAACAGCTCCAAATGGAGCAATTTCCAGACCAGGGCTGCACATGCACATGAAGGGGTGACTGCGCAGGCAGGGGGCGATGCAATCATGCAGGGGGTGTCATTTCATCACCTGGCTCTGAGTCGTCGTCCCCCAAGCTACACTACTGCTTTGCCCCAAAACATCAAAACACAATTTACATTTCCAGAACACCAGTGTCAAATCAGCTGTCATTGACACCCAATTATCACGATGCATCATCATTAATGGGATCTATTAGATGAAACTGCTACGGGATTTAATGAGCACTAACGAAAGGTCTCACCAACAGATCACTGAGCAGGAAACAACCTTGGCAATGGGAATTGGACACATCCATCTCCATTCCTCCCATTTCATATTAATATTGGTTCATCGATCCTAATTTTTGGTCCAGACTAATCTCGCAGGATCCTTTCAGCCTAATAATTGCAGGTAAAAATCTCACTAATCAAGCCTAGACTGAGGGCCCAACCTGGCTTGCTGACACCAGCTCCTTTCTTGCTCTGACTTGCTGCCTGGGGATGTTCGAGGGCAGGCTCATGCCTGTTTCAGGGAACCGTGTCTGTCACAGTCACCCAGAAATAAGACCAAAAGCACAGCCTGTGCCTTTCCTCTTTTATTTCCCTGTCCCTCCTGTGACCTCTCGGCAGCGCCTTTTAAGCATTTGCAGGGGATGCTTTGACTGCCCTAAGTGGAGAGCCCACCATCTCTCCTGCCGTTTCCCTCTTTTAATTTGCCGACAACCTCTAAAGCTGTAACCGCACATCACATTTCATTGGAGTTATTCAACTACAGGTGTTACGGCCGTAACGCTCTGCCTTTCCCTGTGCTGCAAAAAAGGCCCGTTTTTTGCATCTCAGAACTGATTCCACAAGGTTATAATTTCCCCCAGTCACTAAAGCCCCCCCCCCCGTCTTTCCCGTCACCTCTTGCAAAAGCAATTCATCTTTGGAAGCTTTTACAAGTCAATGCACTTTTCATGAAGTGGTTCCTTGTCACTTTGGCGCTGCTGGCGAACCTCATCTACGCCGTGGCGGCTTGGTCGGCGCACAGGCCTTTAATGGACGGCAGAAAATATAGAGCCCCTCTCTTTAATTCAAGGTCTATAAAGCCCGGAAATACTACCACGATAAACTGTCTTTTATGCAGTGTCTCCTGTGCGAGCTGCGTCATAAAGCGTTTTATGGCGTTCAACATTGTAATGTGGCATATGATATGACTTGTAGAGAAAAGAGCTGTTAAGAGAGGGGGGAGGGAGGGAGGGACTAGGGAGGAGGCAAGATCTCCATTATTAGCTATGTGAACCGTGGAGGTCCTTTAAAAAAGTGAAAGGAGACAAGTTACAAGAAGTGCTGTTGAAGAAGCAAGATTGCAAACGTCTCCTTCTCCCACTTTCTCTCCTGATCTAGCAGTATCCAGTCCTGTGTCTGAACTGGAAACGCTTCATCCAGGGTTTCTAACAGCACAATCCTCTAATGGACATAGCGCTGATGCAACGTCGTCGAGTCGGCACTACATCATTAGTGCTGACGTGGAGGCACCAAGCTGCACCCCCTACGAGTAGCATCGGCTTCAGAGCGCCGACGGAGAGCCTCCCTTGCGCTGACCGAAGCCAGTCGGGACAAGGGAGCCTCTGTCCCATATCAGGACAGGGTTTGGTGGGAGGGAGGGAGACTGGGGGCGGGATATGGGCGGGCTTGGGAGGTGGCCATACAGCCATATCCTAAGCCCATCTGCGAGGCCACACGGCCCCGATTCAGGCTGTGCTGTCTCCTCAGATCTGCGCCCGCTCTTTAGCGGGTGCAGATCCAAGGAGCACATAGGGGAGGCTGGAGACTCCCCTACGGTAAGGGAACGAACACTCCCTTGCCGTGGGGGGCTGGCTCCAGCCTCTCCTATGCAGCATTGGATATGGCACTGCCAAGTCGGCCTCGCCATTCTGCTGCTGCATAGGATTGTGCCCTAAATGATGTACGCTCTGCATGCACTCTTTGGTGCAAAAGCGGTCAAACGTCTGAACTAGATGCAAACCATTTTCCCTGTCCCTTAGACCAGGGATGTCAACAGGGCCGTCTTAACCAATGTCAGGCCCCGAGGCTTTCAAATATTTGGGGCCCCCTCCAAAACACTTCAAGAAAGCTTTGGCCACACTCAATGGAAGCCTCAGGCGGCTGGGCGGCTGGGCATGGCTCTCCTCCCCGTTTACAAATAAAATGTACCCTGCCCCACTGGTTCCATCTTTCAAGATTCCTTTTGTGTGGTGTTTTACCAATGCAGAGGAGCAGACTAGGGGCGCAATCCTAACCTGGAGTTAGACCGGCACTGTTAGACCAGCAAGGTTTGGCCAGCACAAGGGTCACCCTAAAGTATGTTTGGACCACCCTCAGAGTCAGAGAGGCCAGCACACAGGAATGCGCCATCCTCCCTGACTCCGAGAGTAGTCAAAACACAAAACGCGCTTTACGGTGGCCTTTGTGCTGGCCAAACGTTGCTGACCTAACTGTGCCGGCCTAACTCCAGGTTAGGATTGCACTCTGGGATAGTTCATCTTGAACAATGGGCTGGATCCGGCGTCCACAGAAAGACTTCCTTGTCGTGAGGGGCGCAGATCATTCTGTCTCACAGCCACTCCATTTTCCAGCCAATCAGCTGGCAGGGATGCTCTAAGCATTCACATCTATGCCCGGATGTCCCAGAAGGCTGTGCAACTGGATGCCGGGCATAGACGCCAACGCCCAGAGCATCCCTGAAGCCGATCGACCGGAAAATGGAGCGGCTGTGAGACAGAATGATCTGTGCCGCTCGGAACGGGAAAGGGGTTTCTGCTGCACAGTGGTCCGCATTTCGGAGACCATGGATCTTTCCGTTTGACCTGAAGGTGATACAAACCTCTGCCATTCAGACCAGAGCTGTGTGGTCCTCTGTCCCCTTCTTCCCAGCTTCAGAATTCCAGGCACATCCCTCAAGGAGGCGAGGACGAAGTGAAAGTGCTTCCTTCAGGCAGGAATTATGCAAACTGTGTTCCTTCTTCTCTAGTCACTGACAGAATTAACTGGCATGGCCTCTTTGCTCCACCCTCTGCCGCTTCCTCTGGAGATCAACCTTCCCCCATGCCAGGCTGTTGCAGCGCAGGACAATAGCACCATCAGCAGTTCTCACAAGGCTATTTATTTTTAGGTCCTGGTGGCGCAGGGCCTCTGACGTGCAGCAAGCACCTGGAACCATCTCCTATTGGCAATGCTCCATGGAGCTTCCGCATGGAGGGCATCAGCTCCCCAAAATCAATCCAGCATCCCTGAAACAATAATTTTATGCAACACCTATGAAGTTTCCTAACATTTCTAAATGAATCTTCTTGGAGGATGCTGAAGACAGGACCAGACCGAGACCGGAGGCAGCATGCCCACTCTTTACCTGACAATTGTGCCAAGCCCTGTTCCTCTCACTTTCCAACATTCCAGTTTGGTATTCTCCTCTCCTCCACATTTTTTCTTCCTCTGTGTCCCCCTCTTCCTTCTTCCAACACATGGAGTGGAAGGAGGAGGAGCAGTAAAGGCAACTAGGTGGACAGAGAAGAGAACACCACACCAATCAGCAGCCTGATGCAACAGTTTCAGTTGGCCTCATAGATGGGCCAGCCCTGGATGAAGGGCAGCCTCCTCATCTGTCTCCCAGTTCACAACATTTGAATCTAGCTACCATTGTCCATCTCCAATCCAGATTAACAGCCCAATCCTGTTAATCCTGTTAGACTGCAATCCTAACCTAGAGTTAGGCCGGCACAGTTAGGCCAGCAAAGTTTGGCCAGCACAAGGGACACCATAAGTATGTTTGGACCACTCTCAGAGTCAGAGAGGCCGACGTACAGACACGCTCCATCCTCCCTGACTCCAAGAGTGCTCCAAAGGTGCTTTACGATGGCCCTTGTTCCAGCCTAACTTTGCTGGCCTAACTCCAGGTTAGGATTGTGCACTAACTTTCCAGTGCTGATGCTCCTGTGCCAATGGGCCGCATGCTACATCCTGAAATGGGGGGGGCAGTCAAGGTAAGGAAATGTTTATTACCTTGGGGCTGCAATGCAGCTGCACGGCACTGAAAAATTGGGTGGATCTGGCTCTTAGATCGCTATGAGTGATGGGAGTTTTTTGTTTAGGAAAATCTGACAAAGAGTCCCTAAAGTGGAGATGGGACAGTGCAATTTTTCTCCCTCTTGCACAAGACGAGGGCCAGGAGACTTCCAATGACGCAGAGGGGCAATGGCAGGCGATTCAGGCCCAATGAATGAAAAGGTTTCACACAAAGCACCATTCACATATGGAATTGGCTGCCCCAAGGAGTGGTTTCGTCTCTGCAGCTGGAGTTTGGAGCTGCCTGTAAAATTGTTTCTATGCTTTTTGGAAGTTGCTGTGAGCTGCCTTGGGACTCCGAATGAAAGATGGAATTAAAACGGAAAAACAAATGTGTACAAACACTTGTGATACTTCCCGCAAGGGGCTCCAGCCTTCCTCTCTTTCCCTGCTGCCTCATCTGGAGGCGATCGAATATGCTCCTCCACTGCCCAGGTCATCCTCCTCTCTCCTCGAGGCCCACCCCCCTACCCCACCCCATCCCATCCCCCAGATATATGGGGCGGCACAGGGTGGATGGGGTTGCCAAAATGGATGTACGATCGTCCCTCGGGCTCTGCAGGGGGTTGCTTCCAGCTCCCACACGGTTACCAAGATCTGCCAATCCTGGGGTCCTTCTCTAAGGGCGCAATCCTAAGCAGCACCGGACTGGCGAGGCCAACGGGCCAGTGCCATATCCGACGCTGTTTAGGAGAGGCTGGAGCCTCCCTGTGGCAAGGGAGTGTGCGCTCCCTTGCCATAGGGGAGGCTCCAGCCTCCCCTCTGTGCTCCTCAGATCTGCGCCCGCTCTTTGGGAGCCACGCGGCCTCCCATAGGGCCACCTCCAAAGCCCACCCAGGTTCCGCCCAAGTCCCGCATCCCACCGCCTCCCGGCTTTGGCCGACGTGAAGGAAGCACTGTGCAGGTGCAACAGGTCCTGTTGCTTTAGCGCCGATGCAGAGGTGTTGCTAGGTGATCCGCGTCAGCGCTAATGGCAGAGCGCTGATGCAACAATGTTGCGTCAGCGCTCTGCCCCTTCTAGGATTTCATTGTAAATGTGTGTTATCAAGTCAAAGTAAGTTAGAAAATAGCCTTTCCTACTACCATCGCACTGCTGTTTTGCAGCACTTATTTGTGTGACTTATTTTGACTTGTTCAAACACTTTTAAAAGCAGAACTCAACATCCGTGGCAACCAGTGATAGTGAACTCTGCAGACGCCGGTCCCATGGATAAGGCGGGTCAACAATATCCAGACCCCTGAGATTTCTAAAGCAGGGCCTGTGATGTCATGAGGTGGGCACTGGTGACATCACATGCCTGCCAAGAACATAAGAAGAGCCCTGCTGGATCAGGCCAAGGGCTTCCTGAATCTCACAGCAGCCTACCAGGCGCCTCAGGGATCCCAGGAGACAATAAGATGCTTGCATCCTGTTGCCACTCCTTTGCACCTGGCATTCTGAAGTAGCCTACTTCTAACGTAAGGAGGTTGCACAACCCATCATGGCATATAGCCCACGATGGACGTTTCCTCCAGAAATCTGTCCAAACCCCTTTTAAAGGCATCTATGCCAAACGACATCACCACCTCCTGTGGCAAGGAGTTCCATAGCTTAATTACCCGCTGGGTAAAAAAGTATTTCCTTTTATCTGTTTTAACTCTTCCAACACTCAATTACAGTGGATGTCCCCTGGTTCTGGTATTGTGAGAGAGGGAAAGAACATCCCTCTATCAATTCTATCCGTCCCATGTATAATTGTCCTTGCTGAGCAGGAAGCAATGTGGGACTGGGGCAGGGGCATAGCTAAAGAAGTGCAGGGGGTGCAATTGCACCGGGCAACAAGCTTTATGGGGGCAGAAAGCTGAGCTTGACACTAATGGACAAAATTGTGAAAACCTTGGTAAGTACAAATAATAAAAGGTTAAGGTTTCCCCATTATTGAATGGTCTAGTCGTGACTGACTGTAGGGGGCGGTGCTCATCTCCGTTTCAAAGCCTGTAGAGCCAGTGTTTTTCCTAGGACAAGCTTCCGTGGCCATGTGGCTGGCATGACTTTACACCAAGGCGCATGGAACACCATTACCTTCCCACCGAAGTGGTACCTATTTATCTACTCACATTTTTACATGCTTTCGAACTGCTAGGTTGGCAGGAGCTGGGACAAGTGACAGGAGCTCACTCCGTCATGCGGTCTTGAACTGTCAACCTTCCTGTCAGGAACCTTCCAGTTAGCAAGCTTGCAGCTCAGCAGTTTAACCCGCTGTATCCCTTAAGTACAAATAATACCATCCTGTAATATATCATTGGAAAGGTAATCTCATCCTGAATACAATGAAACAAGCTGCATTGAACTACTTGTACTCTATCAAATGTTATGGCAAAAAACCGAATGAAAATACAACTATGATGTCACTTACTGTTGTGCCGTCACTTCCGGGGCATCATTTTGCCCTCTGCACCAGGCTCCACTTTCATTAGCTACACCAGGGGACCAGGGTATGGGTCATGAGATTATTAGCTTGTACTGCCCATAGCAATGTCGGAGGGAAAGAGGCCACCTTACCTGCAGAACGCCCAGGATCAGTCAGGCAGAAATCCCTAATGTCTCTCCCAGCAGACAGATTCACCCACACCAGGCCAACAGCCCAGCGGCTAATCAGGCTGGCTACAGCTGTCTTCTTTCTCCCACTCCCAAATAATCCCTCTCTGCCCACGGACAATTAGCAGCCACTTAAAAGCCCACTCATCAGCTTCCATTGCTGACTCAAGTGGGAAGCTCGTGGCACCCCAAAATAGACAAGAGTGAGAAAACAGGTTCCCTGCCAATTTAGTCTATCCAGTTGCAGGGGGTGAGTGAAATTCGGTGAAATTCACAGAACTAAATTTTCTGAGAATCAGCACTTGGGAGAGTTAAAAAAAATGTTCTGGATTTTTCAGACCTGTTGCTGAAAGATCAAGTCCTCCTGTGCTCAGATAGACTGCTCTTGCACCGGACACCTGAGCAAAGAAAACTGAGGTGCATTTTTGTCCTCACCACGTTTATGATTGAATGTCAATAAAATGTTCTATAATGTCACCTGTTAATACCTGTCATTATATTTAGAGCCGGCCCATTGATGAGGCCAACTGAGGTGCTCGCCTCAGGCTGCAGATTCTGCTGATCTACCCCTCCTTCTCCCTGGATTGGAAAAGGAGGAAGGATACTAAGAGGAAATCTGGAGGGGAGGAGAGTGCTGAGCTGGAACGTTGGAGAATGGGAGGAGCAGAGGCTGGCAGATCATCACCAATTGGGGGGGGGCAACATTTGGCATACATCAGCTGTAGTTGAAGGAGGTCATGGGCTGGCCCTGGCTATATTGTCAGTGATGGTCATTTTGCAACCCTATGCAGGATGTACCCAAGGACAGATGACCCCACTCCACCTCCCTCAGTCACATGCAAACTAAGAGAGCAGTCCCAACCTGCACTGGTGCAGATAGGCAACGTGACCTGTACTGCATCCGATGCAGGTTAGGAGGTAGCTACGAGTCATCTTGGGGTAGGGGACATATTTTCCCTTACCCCGAATAAAGCCACAGCCATCCCTCTAGCTGGCTATGTAATGCTGGGCCTGCTGAGAAGGGGCTGAGGATACGGCATCATGCACTGCCACGCCCACCTCCCTCCTGGGCACAATCCTGGTCCACCCTCCCCCACCCAAAATGTCCTCTCCTTGCCTCTAAAATCCCCTCCCATCACCCTCTCGAACCACCACACCACCCAGTGTGAACCTCCCTGTGCCTGCTGGTGCAGGGAACTGATCTGAGCTGGTGTCTCTCTGAGCCGGCCCAGCTGGCTCTACAGTAGACAAAAATGTGCCTTACGACCCATTTGTGACACTCTGGGCCAAGTGCAGCAGGCACTGCCCTGGCCAAAGATGATGTTTGGATTGAGGTGGTGGGAAGTGGGGTTCTCTCGCCATCTGGGTCCAACCCACTCAATGGGCAAAATGGACATCAGAGTTGAACCCAGATCAACGAGACCTTCAGCCAGGCAGCATAGCCTGTAAGGAACTGTAGATCGATCAGACCGTGGCCTCAAAGGAACTGTAGAACATTCAGAACCAAATAAATCATAAGCACAAATAGTAGCATGTCTAGGGTTACCAGATACAAACTGGGACAGAGTGCCTGTACCTTTAACCATTGTATAGAATAGGGAATTTTAGCAGGTGCAGCTTTTGAAACCCTTCCATGAAAAAAATATAATAACAATAACAATAACAATGCTAGTATAGTATTTATATACTGCCTTTCTTTGGTCATTAGATTGCTCCTCTGGCTTTAATTCAAGGCGGTTTACATAGGCAGGCTTTATTTCTCTAAACCCCCAAGGGGTTTTTTTACAAATTACGAAGAAGTTCTGTCTTTCAAGAACTACAACATACAGATGGAACGTTCGTGGTTTAGTCCTTCTTTCTGGCCACACACTTGCCTTCCTGCTGGCTGATAGATGGCTTCTCTGCTCCCACCAAAGAAACAGCTGGCCCAGCACAACTCCTCTCTCACAGGCAGCTGGAGACAGCTCAGCTCTTATCAGTCACAGTTCTCAAGGTCTGCCGCTCATGGAAGCTTCCGGTGATCTCCAATGGGCGACCTTCGGATCTTAGCTTCAGGCAAATGGAGGCTTTAACCCTCTCAACTAAACCTCTTGCCCTGCCCAAGTTTTCTTTTCTATGCAATGGTTAAAGGTACAGGCATTCTGTCCCAGTTTGTGTCTGGTAACCCTAAGCATGTCCCCAACAGTTGTAAAAAAAAACCAAAAAAAAAACCACCACCCACTCTGGCTAAGATCTTAACATCTCCAACATTCCGGACTCTGAAATTCCAGTGAACTCAAACTTCGAGAAGCAGCAGCACTGGGGAGGGCAAAGGCCAAGCACACAGCTCAGTAGACCACCACCACTACACCATCACAAACCATGCGCAGCTGGGCATTGCTCCTTTTCACTCGCCCCTCCTGCTTTGGAAAATCGACAGTGTGTCTGTCTGAGGGCAGGCAAGGAAGGCTGCCATTTGTCATTCCTATTAGGACAGGTGAACTTGGAGCGACAAAAACGAGAGTGAGACAGATCTTTTCTCCAGAGGCTTCTATGAGTGCGATAAGTGAACCATGCAATCTTATTAAGTTTGGGCTGTTAACGGGCTGGACACCGGGGGCACCCTGGTGCATGTGAAAGGCTGGGAGAGGGGTTGCACAGGATTCCTGGTATACAAGAGACTCCCCTCCAGCATTTACCAATGCAAACAGGAGCATCGTGGGAACACCACTAATATCGGTGCCAAAGAATACTGTCAAATATCACTTTATCTTCTTGGGGCATATGTGCAAGTTTACCTTGCAGTATTTTACAGGGAGAGAATATGGCCCGTAACAGATGCTCATTCGTGATACATCTTTGCTGCAGCACTGCGTGAAATGCCAGGCTGCCCTCTGCATGGTGCCTTCATGTGCGTGGACAGGCATCTGCATCCACGTGCATTAAGACCGGCCCATCCAGGAGACTAGCTGAGGCACATGCCTCAGGCAGCAGATTGGTGGAGGGCGCCCACCTCCTCCTCACTCCCTGGATTGGAGGAGGAGGATGGAGCAAAAGAGGATGGATGGAGGACAGGAGACTTGGAGTCTAGCCCACCAGAGCCGGCCACTCCATGAGGCCAACTGAAGCAGGTGCCTCAGGCACCAGATTGGTGGGCAGCGTCCATCTTTGTCCACCTACTTCCCCCAGTGCTCCTCCTTTTCCTTCCACTCCCTGGACTGGAAAATAAAGACGGGGATGGAGAGGAAGAGGAAGTGTGGAGGGGAGGAGAATGCTGGGCTGGGACACTGGAGAGGGGTGGAGCAGAGGCAGGCCCATCATCAGGGCAGTGGGCAGATTTGGCATGCTGCCTCAGGCATCAGGAGGTCTTGGGCCCGTCTTCCTTGCACCTTTCCACAAGCATTAGCTGTGGGCCATGCTTAGGGGCCCTTGGAGAAAGCCAACAGGATCCTGGAAGGAATGCCTGAATCTGCCGCCCCTCCCGGAGCTGAGAGGCAAGCCTGGAGGGCAATTTAATTCTTTCATTACTGGAATCCAATTTTCCTCCTGACGGGAACGAAATGGAGAGAGGATAATAATCCTGCGTTGGGTGCAGCCGCGATCTGTGCTTTGTGTCATTAAGGGGGACAGCTTCATTAACAAGCTGGATTGCAATGAAAGGGGGGGAAGGGGGCGGGGTTGGGGGGGAGAGAGTGGCTCTCTGCACACTCTCGCTGGAAAGCGCACGGGAGCAACCCTTGGCTGACACTTGCCAAAATGGGGAGTTGTCATTTTGGCTCATCCCTAACCGTGACATGCACTCAGGAAGTGAGGACTGATTAAAACCCATTTTCTACCAATGATGTGCTGGAGATTGCATTTCTACCAGTGTCGCTCTAACGCATCATTGGTCGAAAATGGTTTTTAACGGGGTATGTAGCCTGATCCCATCCCAAGAGCTGAAGGCAGACACGCTCCACATGCTATCCTCTCCCCCAAGCAACCAAAGCCAGTTCCAACCGAGATGGTTGACCTCCATTTCCAGGAAATGCTGAGAAGGACCCTTCACCTCCATGAACCTGCACTTCTCCAAACCAGGTATGCAGACATATAAAACAATGCAGTGGATGGATAATGTAGAGGTCAGTCCTTTTTCCCACATGCACAACACCAGAACCAAGGGGTGCTCACTCAAATTGACTGGCGGGTGTGTCAGAACGGAAATATTTATCCTATGTGTAATGTGGAACTGTGGAACTCCTTGCCACAGGATGTGATGATGGAGCCTGGCCTAGAGGCCTTTCAAAGGGAATTGGCCAGATTGATGGAGGAAACGACCATCAGAGGTTAGACGTCACCATGACAGGATGCAACTGGATTCGGGGGAGTCTGTCATTGAATTTCAGGTGCAAGGAGGGGGCAAGAGGATGCAGGGATTGTGTTGTCTTGTGTGCATCCAGAGGCAACTGGTGGGCCACTGTGAAATGCAGGAAGCTGTGAGATGCAAGCTGTCACCTGTATCCAGCAGGGTCCAGCTGCCATCAGCACAGTGAGGAAGGCCAGGGTGTAACCCTTCCACCCCGGTATGAAGCTATTCGTCAAATAGCAGCTCTCTTGCTGAACTATCTGAGGGGGCAGGCAAGAGGAGCACCTTGGCCAACATCTTGGAATACCTTCCCATCCTTTGCTCATGCAAATATTCCCATCCAAGCCTCCCCCCCCCCATAGCATCTTGACTGAGCAAGGCTGTGGAGATGGGAGGCTGATCTGCTTCCCCGCCCCACAGGCAGGCTGGTGTAATAAAAACCAAGGAAAATGGTGGATTTGGAGAAAAAAGGAGACAGGGGGGAGAGGGAAACCCAGAGAGTACATCTGTATTTGAGATCAAGAGGCAGAGTTCAAAATATGCAGATTCCACAGATTCTGTGCACTCAGGACACAATCCTAACCTGGAGTTAGGCTGACACCGTTAGACCGGCGAAGTTTGGCCAGGACAAGGGCCACCATAAAGCATGTTTGGACCACTCTCAGAGTCAGGGAGGATGGCGTTGGAGAGGGATCCAAACATATTGTGCGGTGTCCCTTGTGCCAGCCAAACTTTGCTGGCCTAACTGTGCCAGCCTAACTCCAGGTTAGGATTGCGCCCTTAGGCAGACAGAGGCAGGGGTGCCCTGACAACCAACTCCCTGAGGCATCTGCTTCAGTTGGCCTCTTGGAGAGGCCGGCCCTTCCTTCTCCCCTTGCCTGGTCAAGGGAGCAGTCACAGGTGGCTGCTGTACAGGAGGATCCAGCTTCCAGCCCCTGCCCCCAGATGGAAAATATACCCTCTTGTTCCTGATCTGTGCATACATCTTCAGCATCCCCAGAGGACTCAGCATCTCCAGTCCACAACAGCCCCTCTGGTCAGCTAGGAGGACCAACGGATAAAAGGGGCAGAAAACCACAGGCCGATTCCCCTTTCCCCCTCTGGATCCCTGCCCCCTTTATCCCTTCCTTTCCCCTGCTCTCAAGGCTTCTGCAAGCATTGCATTTCAGCAGGGTCCTTGCCGCCGAATGGGGCTCTGCCTTGGAGTTCAAAGCAAGCTAATTGTCTTCATTAAAGCTAATGTCGCGAAAACGAACGCAATCAGTGCCAATGGGGTGTGCGTGTAAAATAGTGCCCATAAGGGGCTGACACACTAGAGGTGTCAGCAGGCAGGGATGCTCGTGACAAAGGATAGAGTGCCCCCCCCGTTCCATACTGAGGAATAGGAGGAGATAGAGGGTTTTCCAGTGGGGCAGCCAACTGGAGAGGTCCTGGAAGCCTGGGGCAAGAGTGTGTATTCGAAAGGAAAACAACATGGGTGAGCCAGCTAAACACCCCATGGGAAATGAGATTCACCAAGGCTACTAAGAACATGGGGTGCTGCTTCCTACTGAGTTCAGTATTGTCAGGGAGAGGGGTGGATCCTACCCCATCCCTCGTGCTGGATCCTATCCCTCGTGTCCTCTGCCATTTAGCAGGCGCAGACTCAAGAAGCCCCCTTGAGCAGGCTGGGGTAAGCAGATGAATGTCCCCCCCCCACAAGACCTCCAGTCTGCTCAGATCCAGCACAGGATCCAAGGGTAGCCATTCGGGGCTGGTGCTCCTGTGCTGGATAGGATTGGGCTGTTAGTCACCTTATATCCCTGAATCCCCGGGGCCACTCTCTGGCACAGCATCCAGAGATAGGCCACCTCTCAAGCCTGTAGGTTTCATCACCACGTCTTGCAACCTGTGATATGCTTTTCCTCCATCAATCTGATCCATCATCCCCTTTGAAAGGAATCTAGGCCAGGCGCCGTCACCACATCCTGTGGCAAGGAGTTCCACCAATTAATTACAGATCACTTACCCACTGGGTCAAGCACCTTTTCCTTTTGTCAGCCAGACCTTTTGCTGGAATGAAGTGGGAGTCCTTTCAGATGCCACAAGAGTCCTGGCCTTCGTTGCTAGCTTGCAGCCGTGTGCTCCATTGAGCGAGATCTAAAACTAGGACCAACAAGAGATAAACACACATAGAAACAACAAAGGGCAGAATAACTGGGAATGGTGGCCTCTCCCAGCCATGGCAGAGCCTTGATACCATTGCATTTAAACTGGGGAGAACATTTACCATTTGAGGAAGTTCCAGTGTGCAGTAGTACAAAGGAAAATGGGGAGGGGATTGAGACTCTAAACAAAATTCGAAGGAGGGGGACAGAGGGCATCACCGCAGTTCCTTCCAGTCCACACGCTCAGAGGAGCCTTTAGAAATGTGAGCCTAAATGTAGGCAACACGAATTGGTTCCCTCCACCCCCTCCCCACTCTTTGTCTCAGCAGAGCCCTTTCTTTGCAAGGCATGGAATTAGATATAAAGGTTCATGTAAATAATTCAATAATCTCATTATGCCTCCATCTTTCCCCGGATCAATCCGGCTTCTGACGGAGGCAGAGCGAAGCGAGTCCGCCCACTTTCCAATGTGACTCTCCTGAGAGCCCCTTTATTGAGCGAGCCCCCCCCCCCCCGACGGCAGCGTTAATTGTGTGCTCGCGGGCGGGATGCGCAAGCCGGTGAACTGCCACAATGCCGGTTCAGTGCTCTGCCTGTTCTGGAGAAGACGGAAATAGTCATGAAAGCAAAGATTTTTACCCGGTGCCAGGCAGGGGGCTAGCTCCACCTTGGGCCTGCAGAGGCAAGTTGAGCCCACCGAGAACAGCAAGGGAAAGGAGTGCTCCGCTCCCAAGTGCAGTGCGGCATTAACCTTTGGAACTCCTTGCCACAAGACGCGACGATGTGGCTGGCTTTCAAAAGAGAGTGGACAAATTCAGAAAGGGCAGATCTATCAATGGCTATTAACCACGATGAACTTCTAGGTTCAATGTACCTCTGAATACCCATTACAAGCGATCAATGGCATGTGCGGAAAATTTGCCTTCCTCTCCAGCTTGCGTAAATCAACCTGGGGAAAACGCAAGGCAGAGGTACAGTTCAAATTGGGGACATATCCGTTTGTTGCTCAGTCTCTTAGGCTGCAAGCCCGTACACACTTTCCTAGGAGTAAGCCCCAAAGACCACAATGGAGCTTACTTCTGAGGAGACACGCTTAGGACCACTACACTACACCACACCTCCAATCTTAAACATGGATGGCCTGATGGAAAGCAAGGCTAGAGCAGATCCGGAATGGCCTGGAAGAGCCAGGTTCAAATTCATGCACAGCCAGTGATGTCATGCAGGGGGAACGTGGGGGAACTCAGTTCCACTAGTTAAAATTAGGGCTGACTCCGCCCATTTAACTCTCCCCCCCTCCCAATTCCTCTGCAAAGAGCTTTTCGTCTTGGTTGGCCGGCACTCAGAGGGTTAAAGGGAGCGACTCCGGATTCCTAGGGGGGCGAAGGCAGTGATGTCATTCAGGGGGAATGGACCAGAACGGGCATTCCGGATCCTAACGGGCTCCGTGGCTGGTTCCGGGTTCCTGACAAGTGCCAATCAAAAGTGAGTTCCTGTTCCTAAATCATTTGAATGACACCACTGTGCACGGCCATGAAACTTTCTGGGTGACCTTGGGCCAGTCACTCTCACTCAGCCGCACCTACCTCACAGGGCTGTTGTGAAGACAAAAGGAGGGAAGGAGGGAGGAAAATGTGCTCCTGAGCGCCTTGGAGGAAGGGCGGTACAGAAATGTAAAAAAAATTACATTTCTCTGTACAAGATTTAGAAATTTTAAAAAGGGTCCAAGCAGGTGAGCTGCCACAATGCTGGTTCAGCATTTTGGCTGTTCTGGAGAAGGCTGTTGTGAAAGCAGAGATTTCACCAGGTGCCACAGTTCAGGCCAGGCAGGGGGCTAGATCCACCTTGGGCCAGCAGAGGCCGGTTGAGCCCACTGAGAACAGCAAGGCAAAGGAGCGCTCCACTCCAGAGTGCAGTGCAGCATTGACCTTTGGAACTCCTTGCCACAAGACGTGACGACGGCTCCTAGCCCGGCTGGCTTTCAAAAGAGAGTCGGCGAATTCAGAAAGGATGGCTCTATCCATGGCTTGTGCCTTCATTCCACTTTGGAAACCAGGCCCACTAATGCAGAACGTCCGAATCTGGGGACAAAACCGCAATGTGGACAACAGCAGAAACACCCCGCCGACTGTCAAGAAGTCCTCCCACACTGTTTATTCCCCTCGCCCGCCCTTACGGCTCGCGGTGCGCTCCGCTGGTGTGTGATATGAGCCGTGCGCAGCCTTAATGTGACAGCCTTAATTAGATTTTTCGGAAGGGGGAAAAAATGCACTAAAATAAAACACACACACGCCAATTAATGGGAGGCTGTGCTGGCTGGGGGATTTATGGCTGACCCGGAGTGGCGGAGCTCGCCGGCTGGAAAGGAAGCAAATGAAGGTTCCCCCAGAGTGGGTTTTATGGCCGCGTCTCCCATTCAGAGGCCAAGGAAGCAATCCATACCTTTCACTCAAGTGACGTCTGTGGAAGGGCTGCCTTGCAGACCCATTAGGAGGAGCTCGGCGGTTGCACAGCCAATTCCAGTCATGCTCCGCTGGGGTCACTGGCAGAAGGAGCCAAGCTGAAAATGGGGCGCAAAATTGGGGGAGAGGTTGGTGGTGTGGCAAAATCCCTCCTGCAGGGAACCAAAAAAATGACAATACCTTGAACTTCCTTTCTCCTGTGGCTGAGCACAGTTGTGATTGTCACTGCCGTGGTGTCGTTCCGGCAGTTTTCTTGTGCGTGTTCCCAATGTCTGGCACAGAGCTCTGTGGGTATAGATAGGGGGGTAAAATCGGTACCCAAACAACACCCCCCACCCACCATAGTTGGAAGCATAGCCCTACAAGGACAGGTTCGGGGGACTTGGTATTTTTAGCCTAGAGACGGCTGAGAGAGGAATATGATGATGATGATGATGATGATGATGATATTTATATACCGCCTTTCTTAGGTCACCAGATTTCTCTAATGGCTATAACTCAAGGCGGTTTACATTGGCAGACTTTATTCAGAAACCTGAAGGTTTTTACAATTTTTACATAAACATTCTGTCTTCCAAGAACTACACACATACAGATGAATCTTTCTGAATGTAGTCCTTCTTTCTGGCCACCCGTTTGTCTTCTTGCTGGCTGATAAGCGGCTTCTCTACTCCCACCAGAGAAGCAGCTGTCTCGGCACAACTCCCCCTCTCATAAGGCAGCCGAAGACAGCTCAGCTGTTAATCAGTCGCAATTACAAGGTCACAGAGACTTCCAGTTGTCCCAAACTGGTGACCTTCAGATCTTCAGCTCTTATCTTCAGGCAAACGGAGGCATTAACCCTCTCGACTAAATCTTCTGCCCAATAGCACTCCAAGGGCATAGCTAAAGAAGTGCAGAGGGGTGCAGTTGCACCGGGCAACAGGTTATAGGGGGGCAACAAGCTGAGCTTGAGACTAGTGGCCAAAATGGTGAAAACCTTGGTATGTATGAATAATACCATCATGTTATATATCACTGGAAAAGTAATTTAATGCAGAATGCGATGAAACAAACCAGAATGTGATAGCTTTACTCTATCAAAAGATATGGTCAACAGAGAAGACAACTGTGACATCACTTCCTGTTGCGATGTCACTTCCAGACTTAACATTTTGCCCTCTGCCCTGGGCTACACAGCTACAACCTCTGTTGCTCTCTGTAAATACCTCCAGGGGTGTCCTGTGGAAGAGGGGACAAATTTATTCTCTGCTGTTTTTGAGAGTAGAACTAGATCCAATGGGTTTAAAGTGCAAGAGAGGAGACTCCAGCTGGACGTCAGGAAGAAATTCTTGACAGGCAGGGTGGTTTGGCAGTAGAACAGACTGCCAGTGGAGGTGGTGGATTCTCCCTCCCTGGAGACCTTCAAACAGAGGCTCAACAGGCACCTGCTGGAGATGCCCTAGGAAGATTTCCTGCTACAGGCAGGGGGTTGGATGAGATCAGGAGTGGCCAACCCACAGCATGCTATGTGCCACTTTTTATGTACAGAATCTTGAACGTGTCACTCCTTATTATGGCCCTCTCCAGATGACTTGTATGGTTTTGCCGGCCCATGTGATCTACTGAGCCTCCACTTGGCTACCTTTGCTGTTCCCCCTTGTTGCTCCCTTTGGGCTTGGTGTGAGGAAAAGCACTGTGCGCTAGGTAAACAAGTGAAAATTTACCTATTTATGGTCCAGGGTCCCTCTCCCATCACAACATTCATTTGCCATTTTTATTGCACCTTTGCAATAAAGGTGGGGAGATCTTTTCCCGAGTTCTTGGCAGTGCACCTGCAATTCAGTCCAGAACCACTAGCGGTGCTATCTACAGACTTGCTTTGTAGTTCCCTTTCGTACCAAATCAAGGTCCATCCCCAACATTTGCATCCCTACCAGAGAGCCCAGAGCATCTGCCAAAAAGAAAAGAAAAGAAAAGCAATGAGCATAATCTACCTTTGGTGATTTGTGGCCTGCGGGGGTCAGTGATTCACCTCCCGCTCACTCGTAATCCTTAAGAAATATTTGGAGGAAAATGTAATGAAAATTATTCAGCTAATCTACTTTAATAACCCAAGCAAGGAGGACCTCCGTGTATGGCCGACAGGTTAATAATTTGGACAAAATATTAGCTGTCGCTTTCAATCAGTTTCAGGGGGTCCATCACATGCATTAATGCTAATCCGCCCTAAAGACGGGATGCCATTCGTGGCTGACTGTTAATCTCTCACAGTGACTGCCGTTGGTTGCCTCAACTGGGCTGTAAAGGGAGAGGCAAGCACCTCCCCAATAGGATGAGCTACATAAATTTGTATTCCAGTGGAAAATTGTCACCCACTTGCACATGGAACAAAGCTGCTTAAGAGCCACAGTGGACACAAAGTTTGCTGTGACTCACCAAAATCTTGGCTTTAGTGCAGGACATGATGGCTGGACCAAAATCCTGAGGGTATAGGTTTGGAGAATGTCTCCTGGAACTATAAGGTTCTAGACTAGTGGTTCCCAAAGTGGTGGGTCACGACCCACCACCCTGGGAAGCACGGGCTTCTGCCCCTAAGGGGCAGGGCGAGGAGGAAGGCAGTAATGCGATCCCTGGGATTGCCGGTTGTCCTAGGCAAGGGGAAGTTTGGGACTCACCCCTTGCAGCGCTGGAATCTGGGGGGTGAGGGAGCCCTGCAGAGCCCCCCTTGCCGGGGGACCCAAGCCGTCGAATGAGTTGAAAATGCAATTGCAACCCATTTCCAGTTTTGCGGTAGCAAACTGGAAGTGGGTCGTCATCACATTTTAAACTCATTCTGCCACTTGGGGGAGCCCCTGCGGGGGGGGGCTCCCCAGGACTCCATGCACACCCCGAACCCCAGCACCATGAGGGGTGAGTCTCAAAGAAACCTCTTCGCTCTGCCCCCACCTTACATGGTTCCCAGATCCTTGTAGGAGTTTGGGAACCACAGTTATAGATTCTGTGTTGCAATTTGTGTGTGGTCAGGGCTTGTCCAAGACCTCCTGGTGCCCAAGACAGCATGCCCAATGCTGCCCTTTTCCCGATGATGTGTCACCCTCTGCTTCTCCCACTCTCCAGTGTTCCAGCTCAGCACTTTCCTCCCCTGCACATTTGCTCTTCCTCTCTGCCCTTCTCTTCCTTTTCCAATCCAGGGAATGGACGTAGGAGGAGGAGCAATGAGGCCAAGTAAGTGGACAGCTGTGTCTTCCACCAAACTGCTGCCTGAGGCAGCTGCTTCAGCTGGCCTCGTGGTTGGACCGTCCCTGGGCACAGTTTTTGGTTTACAGTTGGGATTTCTGCTGTTTCCGATACAGCTAGTCCTCCCACAGACAGATGTGAGATGCAGGATTGGCATGTGAGATGAACCCATCAAAACCCCCTGACTATTTTGAGGTGGGGGATTGGGCATGTCACTGGGTGGCGCCGGGTCATGTCACAAGACTGAACCATTGAAAAATGGGACTTGGGCATAGCAGCAACATACTCCCCTCCAAATAGCCAGAAATTAACTTTTGCTGTCTGTCCACTAAAGGAGAAAAGGTGATAGGCTGAAAAAAGAAAAGAAAAGCAAATCTCATGGGCAAACTGGCAACCTGATGTGGGAATAACAATAACAATAACAATGCTAGTATTTATATACCGCCTTTCTTTGGTCATTAGATTGCTCCTCTGAATTTAATTCAAGGCAGTTTACATAGGCAGGCTTTATTTCTCTAAACCCCCAAGGGTTTTCTTACAAATTACGAAGAAGTTCTGTCTTTCAAGAACTACAACAACATACAGATGGAACTTTCATGGTTTAGTCCTTCTTTCTAGCCACACGATTGCCTTCCTGCTGGCTGACAGGCGGCTTCTCTGCTCCCACCAAAGAAACAGCTGGCCCAGCACAACTCCTCTCTCACAGGCAGCTGGAGACAGCTCTTGTCAGTTGCAATTCTCAAGGTCTGCCTGCTTTGAAGGAAGGAAAATGCAAGCTATGGGCAAGTGTATTGATTTGTGTACTGATCTTTGTTAAAACATTCCTATCACACTGTTCTCTCTCACAAAGCCTAAAACCAACAACACATAATGTCATCTTGGACAGAAATATCATCATTAAGGAAGAATGCCAGAGAGCCAGCAAATTGCAAAAAGACAAGATCTTGCTTATCTCTGAAATGCAAAGGGCATGTAACTTAGATGTCTTAATGTAAGCAGGAACATTCCTGAGGGAGGCAGTTCCACAGTCCGAGGGTCATCACTGAGAAGTCCCAGGTACCTACCATCCATACTTCTATCAACAGTAGAAAGCATGCTTATCCCGTACATTGCTTGATCCTGAGTAGACTCAGGGAAGGATCTTTCCCAGTCCAGCTGGTTCAGACCTTTTCAGCTGGATATGCCACCGTCCACATGCAAGATGTAGTTTACCACATAGCTATTATTTCTCCATGCTCCACAGCACACTGCCATCGGCCCAAAAGGCTCAAATATGCCTCTGAGGTATTCCAATGCCTTCAAAGGTTCAACTAGCAACAACACATGAGAGGGCCTTTTCTGTGGTGGCACCCAACATGTGGAACTCCCTTCCACTGGAGCCGAGTTTGGTCTCCTCACTCTGAACATTCCATTGGCAGCTGATGTTTCATTCTTCATTTTAGCTTTGAGGAACTGGGGAGGATTGAGGCCTTGGTACTTCCTAGGCTTTTCATCGTGGCTTTCTCCAGTGTGTTTGAGCTTGTAGCTCATCTAGGCTGGCTTTCTCAAGGCATACGATGCAAACATTTTCATGAATGAATGAATAAATAAATAAATACTAGTGTGGAACTTCTGTGTGCACTTTGAAGGCACCGTTCTGTATTTCAGGTTCTGACATTTTAGTGATCTTGACACCTGCCTACCCATCCACATCAATTTCAAGGTGGTAGCAAGAATGATGTAAATTAGAACATCACATTGATCTGTATAGTTCAGGCAAACCCTGGTTAAGAAGCCACAGCATGGTTTGTGCTTCCAGATCTGGAACAAGGGAATTGCAGTGCAGAGCTGCAGGTATGTTTTAATTTCCCATCCACTCAGGATTCAGTTTCACAAGTTCACTCCCACCTCCATGGGCAGCAGCCTCTTGAGGTTGAGAAAAGGTGGTTTGCAACTACGGTTTGCAAATACTATTTGAATTCAGACACTGGATGCAGCAATTCACTGCAGTTTGCAAACCAACTTCAAGCCCTGGTTTCAGATCCTGGCTTGCTGACCCACCAGTGCAAAACCTTCCCCGAGATCTTTCACTTGTTGTACAGAAACTCATTTGCCTTCCTTAAAAATCTTCCTTGAATTTCAGAAGTGTAAAAATATGCCCTAAATGTGCCCAACCATAGCCCTAAATGAAACCATAGTTTATGCTGAAGTTCAGACATCATGCAGCACCATTTTTTCATCACACAAATCATGGTTTTATGTACCACCATCACCACCACCACCTCATACCTCAGCACCAAGGGATCTCAATGAAACATGGTACACATGCTTGTACCAGAATTCTTCATCCAAAGTCAAAACACAAATATGACCGTTCCTATTGCTTTTTGTCAAACATTGCACAGCGATATTTGGAGAGCTGGTAGTGTAGCAACCAGCAATCCCGGGAAGACAGATTGAGGCTGCCGGGGGCGGGGTAGGATATTGCTGACCCCACTGCCATCTATACCACTTCTTCCCCAGCCTTGATCCCCAGTTCTTCCCCCTCCGACTGCTGGCTTACCAGCTCCCGTGAGGGCAGCAGACTCCAGCAGCAAAGCTGCAGTGCCCGTCATGCCCGTCATCTTCCAGGATCCATTTATGACATCATCTTAAAACCTAGCCATGTTATGACAACAGAACACTGTGCTGCTGTCATAAGACAGTCCTTGCACTTATGAGCAGTGTATTGGAATCTTGCCTCTGCCATGAACCCACTAGATGGCTTTTGGCAGAGGCCCCTTTCCCACCTCGGTCTTCCCTTTCTGCAATATGGGCTCAGTAAACACTGAACAGGGTGGTGGCTTTGTCTTGAGATGCCCCTGACACATGAAAGGAGTCTTTCTCCTCCCTTATGAAGAAAGACTGCAGCGTTTGGGGCTCTTCAGCCTAGAAAAAAGGCGCCTAAGCGGGGACATGATTGAGATATACAAAATTACGCACGGAAGGGATAGAGTCTATAGAGGGATGTTCTTTTCCCTCTCTCACAACACCAGAACAAGGGGGCATCCACTGAAATTGTGTGTTGGGAGAGTTAAAACAGATAAAAGGAAATGCTTTTTTACCCAGCGGGTAGTTAATCTGTGGAACTCTTTGCCACAGGAGGTGGTGATGGCATATGGTCTGGATGCCTTTAAGAGGGGATTGGACGGATTTCTGGAGGAAAAGTCCATCGTGGGCTATAGGCAATGATGGATTGTGCAACCTCCTTACATTAGTAGTAGGCTACTTCAGAGTACCGGGTGCAAGGGAGTGGCAACAGGATGCAAGCATCTTGGTGTCTCGTGCCTCCCTGGGGCACCTGGTGGGCTGCTGTGAGATACAGGGAGCTGGACTAGATGGGCCTTTGGCCTGATCCTGCAGGGCTCTTCTTATGGTCTTATGTTCATGATGCGCTTGCAAGCTCAGAGAGCACGATACAAACGCTAACCAAGGTAGGCCTTGGCCGCATCAGGCTGAATGACAACGAACGGCAGAAGGCATGCAATGGCGGTGATGGTTTCTATCCAGGAAAAATGTCCTCATTACAGGAAAACCTGCTCATGTGAAACTGCCCTAATGAGGAAATAGCTGGAGAGCTTAAATTCATGAGGGGCATCCACATTCCCCAAAGGGAAATAGCAGCAGCCTTGGCAAAATGAAGCAAATGCTTTAATAAAGAGATGTGAGCTGCTTGACGACAATGCCAGGTTAGCACCCATCAGAGATCTTCAAAAGCTTCTCTTCTTTTGATCCAGAGGCTTTCAACCCAGAACTGAAAACCGTGGCATGGGGGCGAGGGGAGGAACAAAGGCCTCGAGTTTGGGGAACCTTGTGAAATCTGCCACCCACCCCCAGTTTTTGTTTTTACATTCACTTCTCTGCCGTTCTCTCTCTCCCATCATGACGATTTGGTTTAATCACCCGCACAGTGCTCTGGGTTTAATTGGCGGGCGCAGCAAAGCATTGAGAAGGGTGATTAGGCTATATAATGCATGGCTGTCAGTCAGATTGTTGGGACGTGGCGGCTAGAAGTTGTGATGAAAAATGAAGCTCTTTTTTCCCCAACAGGTTTTTCCTGGCCAAGACGACACGTCGGGGTCTGGAAGCATGAAGGCCTTAACAGGCTGGATAGTCAAACTCGGATGGGAACCAGTCAGGCTATATCGGTGGATAGGGTGCAGGATCTGGGCCCCAATTGAAGAATCAGGGAAAGACGAGACCCGTGGAACCAAGGTGGTCTCTCCAGAGTTGGCCTCACCCTAGCTGGTAAAGGTAAAGGTTCCCCATGACCGAATGGTCTAGTCGTGACCGACTGTAGGGGGCAGTGCTCATCTCCATTTCAAAGCCTGTAGAGCCGGCGTTTTGTCCGAGAACAAGCTTCTGTGGTCATGTGGCCGGCGTGACTCTACGCTGTAGCACACGGAACGCCGTTACCTTCCCACTGAAGTGGGCCCTGTTTATCTACTCGCATTTAGGTGCTTTCAAACTGCTAGGGTGGCAGGAGCTGGGACAAGCAATGGGAGCTCACTCCGTCACGCAGTCTTGAACTCCCAACCTTCCGGTCGGAAAGCCCAGCATCAGTGGTTTAATCCGCTGCGCCACCACGTCCCTAGCTGAGGAGATCCCAAAATGCCAAGAACCTGTCTCACTTCAGTGTCTGTTTTTTGAAGCAGAAAGAGCAGGATGTGTGACTGAGATGTGGTGGGTTTTCAGATCTAGGCCCAGAGGCCATCCCTCTAAGTACCTTTAGTTATGGAAGGGGAAAATTGGGAGCTATAGGCAAGGAGACTAAGGGCGCAATCCTAACCTGGGATTAGGCTGGCAGTTAGGCCAGCAAAGCTTGCCTGGCCATCAGAAAGCCTGTTTGGACCACTCTCGGAGTCAAGGAGGATGGCACTCATCTATGTGCTGGCCTCTCTGACTCCGAGAGTGGTCCAAACATACTTTATGGTGTCCTTTGCACTGGCCTATTAGGATTGCGCTCCAAGGGGCATTAAGGGCTCATTTGAAGCTCATTTAGATCTGTCCAAGGTTCTGAAAGTCAGACCTCCTTTGCCTTAGCTGCATCTCTTCTTGTAGGGCCCGTGCAAGGCTGGAAAACAACAGTAAGAACAGAATGCTGCTTCTTTGGCATTATTATTGTTGTTGTTGTTAATATTATTATTATTCCCCTCTTCCTTGTTGCTTTTTGTTGACTCCCTTTTGAATTGGAGGAGTTCTGGGGAGGAAGGTTTCTTGTTCTCTCTCTTTTTCTCTCTGCACTGCACGTAGACAGAACATGCTATCCACATCAGGCCTGAGCATGAAAGGCATGTGCCACATACTTTGCATGCCCTCAAATGCCTTAATGCTACACCTTGGGGGTGAGGTCCCTTCATCACAGCCAGTACTGCTAGCATCAGCACCTTGGCATGTACACACACATGAAAAGGACCTGAGGGCTGTATCCTTACCCAGAGGTGGAGAGCATCCAGAGGCCTGATGGGAAGCTCTCAAGGGCCAGATGTATTCCCATCCTTATTTTGCTTCAAATCTCTGACTGGAGATGCCAGACAAAGCACTGGCGGCAAGAGGTTTAGTCAAGAGGGTTAAAGCCTCCGTTTGCCCGAAGATAAGATCCGAAGGTTGCCAGTTCGACAACACCGGAAGTCTCCGTGCGCGGCAGACCTTGAGAAGTGCAACTGATAAGAGCTGTCTCCTGCTGCCTGTGAGAGAGGAGTTGTGCTGGGCCAGCTGTTTCTTTGGTGGGAGCAGAGAAGCCGTTTATCAGCCAGCAGGAAGGCAATTGTGTGGCCAGAAAGAAGGACTAAACCACGAACGTTCCATCTGTATGTTGTAGTTCTTGAAAGATAGAACTTCTTTGTAATTTGTAAAAATCCCTTGCAGGTTTAGAGAAATAAAGCCTGCCTATGTAAATCGCCTTGAATTAAAGCCAATCTAATGGCCAAAGAAAGGCAGTATATAAATACTAGCATCATCATCATCATCATCATCATCATCATCATCATTATTATTATTATTATTATTATTATTATAAGAAAAAAAATACATTTAAATCCATGGCATTGATGGCATCATAGTTAAGCCACCTGCCTGGTCTATAAAGCATGTTTCTTCACTGTACCCCAACCACGATCATCACTAACATGACTTTCTTCCCATTGACAAGAGCTTCTGGAGTTTCCTTGACTGCTTGGCTCCCTTGGGCGACTGCTTCACTCATTGGCAGCCAAGAGGCAACTATAGCAACTTTGTCCTAACAGGCTGCCCTCTCCCTAGGCACAGCTGCATTAATGGGGACCCCAGAAGCCCCCGGCACATCGATTCCGTTTGCCCTTCTGTAAAAATTGGATGGCCGCCCAAGAAAAGCACGCAGTTACACAAAACATTTCATAATTTTGTGCCTAATTGGGGACATTTGCTGGGAGAGCGTGTGTGATAATTACTGCTTGGGGAGGGAGGGAGGACACGGGTGAGCTTGCAAGGGATGGAAGCAGAGCGGTCTTCTGGGAAAAGTGCAAATGACAACGGCGAGATGGAAAAAACGGCTGTCGACATCAGACTCATCCCAAGGAACGTTTCAGAACTGGAGATGGTTCAATTTAAAAGCGAGTTTTTATGAGGGTCCTTAGAAAACTCTCCTTTTGCTTCTCAAAACTGCATTAAGCCTGGAGTGGGGATTGCAATCAGCTTGTCTAGGGACAGGAGATAATTGAAGTTTCCTTAACTACTGTATCCAATTTTGCAGAGAGGATGTCCTCAACACCAAAAGGAGGGGGACAGCGGCTATAAAGCTGCAGACAACACCAGTTTCGCAGAGGTCACAGTGCAAAGTGATTGGCCATCATTTGCCCTCCTCTCTGCTTCCAGTGGATCTGCCAGAGCCTCTTTGGAAAGGTGGAAGGTTGAAACTCAACCTGATTGCTCATATTTGGAAGACTGAGTGAGGGCACAATCCTAACCTGGAGTCAGGCTGGCACAGTTAGGCCAGCAAAGTTTGGCCAGCTCAAGAGCCACAGTAAAGTGCGTTTGGACCAGTGCATTTTCAGGGAGGATGGTGTACATTTGTGTGCTGCCCTCTCTGACTCCGAGAGCGGTCCAATCATATATGGTGTCCCTTGTGCCTGCCAAACTTTGCTGACCTGTGCTGGCCTAACTCCAGGTTAGGATTGCGCTGAGTGTATTGTTTTTGTGGAATTTGTGCCCACAAGGTGCAACAGCTGGCACAAGGCTTAGTAACATCTTACATCTTGTGTGCCTGTCAGCAATCTTCTGTGTGTCTCTCACACACATGCCCACTAAGCAGTTCCCATGAGAAGCAAGAGAAGTTGGACTCAAAAACAGATTTCAGCCGCAATCCTTGGTCGGCATTATGAGGATGGGGCAATAAGATGCTGCCCACTTCAAAGCCCCAAATTTATGCTTTGTGTGTACCAATTAAGCTAGGTACCCTCCTCCCTAATGAGGGAAACATCTCCTGTTGACCTCATTGTTGGCATGTGTCTGTCCTGTTATCTATGGCACATAACTGATGCATAACTGATCTGTCGCAGGTGCATAACAAAAGGTGTTTTTTACCTTTTAACCTTCACATTAGATCTACCCTTAATGAGAGGTAATCTCCCCCTTGTTGAGATGAAAGGTCTCTTAATGACGTGACTCACATAGTAGTTTGTCATATATCATTGTGATGTCAAACTGTTGGACTGCAAGCAGATGCAATCAGTCAATCCTACAGGAAGTCAAGCCTGATTGCTCCCTGGAAGGACAAATCCTGAAGCTGAATCTCAAGTACTTTGGCCACCTGATGAGAAGAGAGGACTCTTTAGAAAAGACCCTCATGCTGGGAAAGATTGAAGGCAAAAGGAGGAGGGGGCGGCAGAGGATGAGATGGTTAGATAGTGTCACTGAAGCGATGAACATGAAATTGGGTGAACTCCGGAAGCTAGTGGAGGACAGGGAGGCCTGGCGTGCTGTGGTCCATGGGGTCGCGAAGAGTCGGACACAACTTAGCAACTGAACAACAACTGATTTCCTGATAAGCAAACACCTAACCTATATAAGCTTGCTGTAACTTAGGTTAGGGAGTGACTTGACTTCAGACACCAGCACACCACTATGTCACTCCAACCCCCCAACCCCCGATAACACTGCAAATTTTGCTTTACTTGGTGATACAAGCTTTGTTTTAGGAGAAAAATAAAGTGCCTTTGTATCCTGACTCTGGACTGAGCATATTCCTTCCTCTGATATCCAAAAGCAACCCCTGGCATGTGGCCAGAGCTGACCAGCTAGAACACAAGGTACTCCCCACCACCACTTTGGCATCACCACCAGGCCACACAAAACACAAAAATGAGCACAAGCTCAGCACAACTGTGGTTTTTTACCCGCATCCCAGTCAGGCCCCTTAAGTCTGCCATCAAATGTTGCCAGGCACCTATCGAGAATCCTGCAAAGGTTGGGACCGGATCTCATTATCGAGGCACCCGCACCTTGGTGTCTCACTTGGAGCGGGGCCCTGAAAGAGCATGAGCCCTTGAGAGCCACCATTCCATCATGTGCCAAAGCCCACCGGAAGCTGAACCTCTGCAAGGACCAAATGCTCACAACCGCTTTGCAGAGGTCCAGATGAAAAGCTACTCGGTCATTCATCTCCAAATTGATGAATTTTAATCCCCCATTAACTTTTTTAATATTTTGTTTTAACAAATTGCACTGGTGGAGTTTAATGCTGAAAAAGGGAAAAGAAACCTTAAGCCTTTTTACTTGCTTAATCTGAATTAACTCTATTTTCTTTCTCCCTCTTTCTTTATGCCTGAAATGGGCAGTTATTAACTAATGAAGGTTTCCTCATTTTCCGGGCGGTTGGCTCCTCTGCTACCTATGCTGGGGAGGTGGAGCTGCAAATTCTACTCTTGCGCCATCTCTGCAGAATTACCCAACCCATCCTTTGAGATGCTCCCACAAGGGGGGGCCTTTGCGTGGCCCTGGAATTGCATTCCAGGGCTTGGAACCCCCAGAAGTGTCAGCAGCACAACCCCATTCCCTCTGGAACCCAAGAACAGTCCTGGTGGCTCAGGCCCGTGTGGGTCCACCTGCTGCCCCAAGGTGGAGGCTTGCAAGTAGGAGAGAAAAACACCCTTCCCCCCCCCCGTTGCTCCCCTGCAGCCGGCATTCAAAGTGCCTGTAAACCCAGAGACCTGACATCAGAGACCTCCCTGCCAGGAACCAAAAGCCAGTGGCCAGCCCCACTTCTTGGCATAATGAAGTCCAGTCATTCATTGTGGGCGACGTGAAATTTTCTCCTCTTCGCCCACTTTACCAATGTAACAAAGCAGATGCTGGTGTGTCTAAAATCTCGTGAGATGCTTCCCTGGTGTTTAGCCCTGTCTCCACTCCTCCTCCTCCCCTATGTTGCCTTCCATCGACAGCCCCATTGAAAGCCTCTTGGGGTAGGGACTTTCCCTTTCTTTCTCCGTAAAGTTCCAGGAATATCGATGGCGCCGCATACACATTCCTGACCATCATTTTATGTTTGTGCCAGCAGCAGCAGCAGCAAGCCCCCCTGCGCCCACCCCCACGACAGCCCCCTGGTCCCTCCACTCTGCCAAGCAGTTGAGAGCTGCGCATCCGACTCCCTCCCCTCATTTGACCCTCACAACAACCTTGTAAGGTGGAGCGGCTGCAAAACGCCCCAACCCTCTTCTTTCAAGCCCCTCCCTGCCCTGATTGTGTGGTGCATTCAGGACACGGGGCCAACGGCATTCAAAACCAACAGACACACACACACTACCCTCTCTGATTGAGTTGTCACTTTTAAAAAAAAACTCCTGTGGAAAAAAAAAATAGGGTTACAAAAGCAGCCAAGCCTGCGTTGGAGCCTGAATTGTCGTGTTCAAAGACCTGAGAGCCTTTGCAGCCTTCCTTTCCCCCCAAATGTGTGGCATTTCACGGCGAGAGAAATGAATTTTCGATCCAAAGCTTAGGGTGGGGGGGGGAGACAACAGATACGTCTCGGCTGCACCGCCGGAGGTCGTGCTGACGTCGGAGGAATCCGGGCTGGCAATCCATCACGCGGGCTTGGCAGGGGCTTGATTGGATCCGGGCAGACGAAATATAAGAGTACACACGTGCGCAAAACGGCCACATAGCCCAGCAGCGCTGGTGAGGAGGAGGAGGAGGAGGAGGGCCCGGCTCTTCGTTGGCTCTCCAGACTTCCAATCAGGGGCACAAGGGTGATTGGCAACTGAGGACGACAAAGGGGACGAGGCTGTGCCCCCGGGGAGCCCTGATGGATGGTCCGAGCCAGAGGCTCTCTGCGCATGCACGCTCAGGCGCTCCGGCTGCTACTGGTAGGTGACCTTCACGCAGAAGGTCTCTTCGTTCTTGTCTTCGTGATCATTGATGTAGATGAGGATTTCCTCCTCGCCGGCGCTCTGGCTCGGGGCAAACCGCAAGCCGATGGTGTACGTCTCCCCTCCGCCAATCTGCAGGGAAAGAACAGAGGGTGGTGCTCAGGGTCAGGGCGAGGATCTTTCCCACCTTGGAGCCCAGGGCTCAGCAAGCCGCGGGCCGGTGGATTATCCCACAGCAGGAGGCAAGAGCAGCCCTCCGTGAACAGCTGAGCAGTGCAGGGAGCGTCCGAGTCCGAGTTCAGCACTTCTGTGTCTCCAGAATTGAGACATACAAAATTATGCACGGAAGGGATAGAGTCGATTGAGGGATGTTCTTTTCCCTCTCTCAAAACACCAGAACCAGGGGGCATCCGCTAAAACTGAGGGTTGGGAGAGTTAAAACAGATAAAAGGAAGTACTTTTTTACCCAGTGGGTAGTTAATCTGTGGAACTCTTTGCCACAGGAGGTGGTGATGGCATCTGGTCATGATGCCTTTAAGAGGGGATTGGACGGATTTCTGGAGGAAAGGTCCATCGTGGGCTATAGGCAATGATGGATTGTGCAACCTCCTTACAAAGGTGTTGGGCTACTGGTACCAGGTGCAAGGGAGTGGCAACAGGATGCAAGCATCTTGTTGTCTCATGCCTCCCTGGGGCACCTGATGGGCCGCTGTGAGATACAGGAAGCTGGACTAGATGGGCCTTTGGCCTGATCCAGCAGGGCTCTTCTTATGTTCTTATGAGAATCGAGTGGGCATTCTCAGCCTTGGGGTGGTGGTGGAAGGTCAATGTGAAAGTTTTTATATGCTTATGGCTGTTTCCTGGGGAGGCTGCAAAAATCCTCCTTGTTCAAATTGTTCCCAGGTCCCCAAATTGCTCCCCAGCTCATGTTGTTCAAACTGCTCCCCAGCTCCCGATTCCTGACGTGGAACTAATAAATTAGGCATTCTCTAGGGTTAGGCTCCAATTCTCATTTCTGGGTTTTGTGCGGAACACTGTGCATGCGCATTCCACCACAGCTTTCAGATTTGTTTCCTCCTCCTCCATGCCACTGGCAGGCAGAAGGACACAAAAAACATGCACCAACAACCATTTTCATGTGGCTAGGCACACCTGATGCTTTCTGTGGTGGTGTTTTACCCATCTGTTTGACCCTTTTTTGCGCATTGGTTCATCAACGTGCAAGAGCACATTTGCACATCTATCGAATCACCCACAAAAGTAAATTTGATGCAATCAGGTGCACGATAGCACTAAGGCTGCTGTGTGTGTGTGTGTGTGCGTGCGTGCGTGCGTGCGTGAGAGAGAGAGAGAGAAAGAAAGAAAGAGAGATGCTTGATAATGCCAAGTGAAAGAAAAAGAAGACAAGAAACTGGAAGGAGGTCATACATTGGGTGTGCTCCAACTCCAGAATTAACTTTAGAAATTCTCCTAGTTAAACGGGAATTTAGAAGAGCAGGAAAACAGGGCAGATTTAAAGGGAGGAACAATTGCCTCTCTGCCCAACTCTTGGAGCTGCTGCTAAGTTCTCTCCATGACTCAAGTCCCTGGACCATTCATTCAGTTAAGATGTTACCTCAAAGGAATCTTCCTTAAACTGCAGCAGGTCTGGGCGGTTGGTTTGCAGGAAGTACACCCTCCGGGAAGGGTAGGGGTTGGCGTATGTGATCCTCTTGTTGGAGCCTTTCCCTCCACCAGGGGGCAGCACAATTTCAAATGCCTACAGGTGAGGAAGGAAACTAGAATGGAGTCCAGGATGACCCTCTAGAGCGAGGCCAAGCACCAATTTTGCTTGAATTGACTGTCGAATGAATGTGACCCCATCAGATCATCTCTAGAGCAGTGGTTCCCAAACTGTGGGTCGGAACCCACCAAGGGGTCGCAAGCCCAATTCAAGTGGGTTGCGAAGCACCTGGAGCAGCCATATTGAAAATATGGGAAGATGGGGTGCAGGAAAGGGGGTTCTTTTCCTTGTGTCAAGGTTGGAAATAGGCTTTTTTTCCCCTTTCGGATGCACTTTGCTATTGGAAAAAGGCTCAGAAATCACCCAACTTATTGTTGCATTCTCAGGAAAGCAGCAGGCTCTGGCGTCACAGTGCCACCACTTCGGGTCATGACATCACTTCCGGTGGGTCCTGGACAGATCGTCCTTCTAAAAAGTGGGCCCCGGTGCTAAAACGTTTGAGAGCCACTGCTCTAGACCATAAAGCACACTATGTTGCTCTGCCTCTTGGTGCTCCCTGTCTTGGAAGGAACCAAAGAATTCTGGAAACAGGGAGAGAGTGGCAATGTGGAGCCATCTTGTGCTTCCTTTCTCAAAGCAGCACCAGCTGAATGGTGGCACAGGGAAGTGGTGTCCCGGAAGGCATTTCTTCAGGCTCCTCCCCCTCGTGGGACTCAAAAGGAAGAGAGGAGCAGAGTGGTATGAGAGGGTGGATGAGAGGAGAGGGGTGGGCCAGAGCACTGGAGACTCTCCTCTCCTCCACATTTCCTCTTCCCTTTCAAATTTAGGGAGATGGAGGAATGGTGGAAAGCAGGTACGCAGGTGAGTGGATGGAGGTCAGTGTCCCTGCCAATCTGCTACTTTAGGCAACTGCCTCACCTGGCCATAGCTTTGGGCTGCTATAAACAAAGCTGAGTCTTGGGGAGCATATCCTGCCCAGTGTCTCTGGAACAAGTGGCTTAACTTGGAAACTGGAGTGAAGGAGCAAGGAAGCCCTGCTCTGTTGGGAAAGCAATATATTTCAGCCCTGGCCAATCAGATGCCTTGGTCACTTACAGCACAATCCTATGCATGTCTACCCAGAATTAAGTCCCATCTTGTTCAGTGGGACTTACTCCCAGGAAAGTGTGCGTAGGATTGCAGCACACTTAGTGAAGGCTCATTAGGGGACTAAGAAAGATGCCTTTAAGATGCACAGGGTGTCTCTCCTTGTACACAGTCCAACATCAAATATTATACACCTGTAGCAGCTTCTCAGATCAGTCGCCTCCAATGGAACAGAACCTTACTGGGCCCTTCCACTCTCCTCGCACCAAGCTTAGTGAAGATTACAGAGGGAAGAGGAAGAGGAAAGTGTGGCTACCTTGGAGACAAGAGGCTGCCGGCAGGAGATGCACACCAGCCAGGACGAGACGAGTTGGTGGTATTCGACGTCCACCAGGTTGAGGTAGATAAACCGGCTGCCGGCTCTCTGGGGCCTCAAGCCCAGGTGCAGATCCTGGACCCCGTTTGCCGGAAGAATGAAGATGCCTTCTGGGTCCACCTGGTAGGGGAAGAAAGAGAAAAGGGCTCAGGGCTGAGACCCGGAGTGAAATGGGGGAGCAGCACAGAGCTCTCTGCACAAGCTTCCTGTTCCGCAACTACAAAAGGCACAGAAGTGGTGACTTCTGAAATAAAGGAAGCCTCAGCAGGAGGCAGAGAAGGGGGTTTGGGGGTTTCTTGCTTCGGGGACTACCAGACTACTGGTGGGAATTGCCTGCCTCTTTCCTGGATTTGAAAAGGGGAAGGGAGCAGAGAGGAAGTGCGGAGGAGGGGAGAGCAGTGGACAACGCCATTGGGCAATAGCCCCCTCTCATTGCATGACGCTGCCGCACAGAGTCAGGCTCCATTCGCATTCTCAACACGGACTGGCAGCAGGTCTCCAAGCTTGGAGGCAGCCCTGCCTCACCTTAAGCCTAGAGTTGAAATGGGGGGGGGGGCTAGCAGGCTTGCTGGATCTCAGAGAAGGGGAAGGAGCGGAGGGCATTCCCTTGCCTGGTCGCGGGAAGCCAGGCCTTGCCCCCAGCCTCTGGGCACAGACCGCAAACGCATTCGACAGCACAGAGGTGTTCTACGGGAGGAGGAGCCTGGGGTCGGCTCAGCGGGTGCTCCATTTCCACGCAGACCGGTGTGTGGGGGGGAGCCCGGCGGAGGTTAATCCTAACGCCGGAGACACAAACGCGGCTCTGCTGTAAGGGGCCGTGTTGCCATCCTTTGATCAAGGCACACAGGAGGCTCGTCTCTCCTCCCTCTGGCTCCAGCTTCGAATGCAGATGAGCTGCTGATGAGACGTGGGCCTCTGACACCGAAAGGAGAGCTGGCAGCGGCACAAGGACCTGGGCCGAACACGCTGGGCTCCCTGGGGGCTACGGGGCCACGTCCAGCGTGTGCCAAGGATTTACCGGGCGCCTCCCTGGTCAATCTGCCTGCCTTGCCATGATGCAAACAGTCAACGCTGTCGGTGGAATAGTAGCGGAGGTCATCGGGTGGCCTGTGCAAGGAAGTGCACGCAGGATGGAGCCTGCAGTGGTGGCACAGGTCCGCAAGGTCTGCTGCAGATGGCTCCAAACGACAGCCCACAGGTGCAAGAAAAGGCCCGTCCTCATCCTTCGCTGCATTTACTGCGCTGCACGCCAGACTCGTATCGTTCCGTCCAATCCCCCGTTGCCCCAGCAGGCTCCGTGCCTGGATTTCTGGGCAGACGCGGCCACCTGATGCAAGGCTCTGAGGACATTGGAGGGAAAGACACGAGGCTGCCGCACAGAACAGTCAGCATCGGGCAGAACGTGGCTGGGCTTTTCGCTGAGCAGCGACGCCTGCGATCAACGGGATCCCATCAAGGGGCAAAGTCACGCAGGCAGGAGAGGGAGGCGGATCGCAAGTGGAAGGGAGGGAGGGAGGCTTCGTGCAGGTTTGGGGCAGCTGGGGGGGGCACTGTGGGAACGAGGAGGATAGACTAGGTGAACCCCTTCGCCCAGCTCAGCAGGGCTCTCATGCCTGCAGTCGCCCACCCTCCTGGTAGGCAGCACATTTGGAAAGCAGGTCTGATCCTCCTGCAGACTCCCCACTAATAGGCAGGGCTGAGGCACTCAGGAGCTGTACTCCGACCACTGCCCCCGGCTGCAGCACCAGCCACTTTCTCTGCGCATGCCCAAAGGAAGCGCACCAGCTTCTCCACAGCCCGAACTTGCCTTGGCTACCAGGGACCTTGATCTCTGCCACTCATTCCCAGGCAGGGACCACAGATCTCAGCCATGTCCAGGACTGTGATTGGCACTGGCACCCAAACGGTTCGTCTCTCTGACCACGCTGAACCCTGCCTTGCACACAGAGGGTCCCACCCCTGCAGTGTCCCCAGGGAGGCCTGGGAAAGACACCGCTGAGCCTGAAACCTGGAGAGATGCTGCCAGTCAGGTTCCAGACAATCTTGGGGGAGAGGGACCAAAAGGCCTGACTCGGTGGAAGCAGCTTCCAATGTTTCTACTCCTACCTTTTGCTTCTTCAGCTCTACCATCCGCAACCCTTTACAATTCTCCCTTTCCTGCTCCTTATGCCCAGATCTGCCTCCCAGAATGCCTCTGTGATGCATCACCTTCCTTCAAAAACCTTTCTTTTCGATGAAGCCTCTGGCTCCATTCCCCATCTTTAGCACAACCTTAGATCGAGCAACTCAGATGGCCATATTCCCAATTTAACTTTGCCTCTCCCTGCCTCCGTTGTCTCCCTGCTGCGGAATTTCAGACCGCATGCTCCTCGGGGCATGGATATGTCCTCTTGTACTTCGTTAAAGCATACAGGTAGCACTATATGTCTAAATAAACAATTGACTAATGTTCTGACGTCCGCAAGGGACGTGGTGGTGCAGTGGGTTAAACCGCTGCTGCTGGGCTTTCTGACCAGAAGGGTGGGAGTTCAAGACTGTGCGACGGAGTGAGCTCCCATCGCTTGTCCCAGCTCTGGCCAACCTAGCAGTTTGAAAGCACCTAAAAATGCAAGTAGATAAATAGGGACAACTTCGGTGGGAAGGGAACGGCGTTCCGTGCACTATGGCATATAGTCATGCTATACCTTTAATGTTCTGGCAGCACATGCCATGCTGACCCATTTTACAGAACAGAGCTCAAGGCCAAGAGGAAGTGAGTAGACCAAGAGCCCACTGATGAATCTATGTGGCAGGGAGTTACCCCCAGAGCAAACCTCTAGACAGGGACAGAAAGCAGGTCATTCTTGGAGCATACTGGTGAGCTGTAGTCACTTCCAAACCTTCCGCCTCAGTGGTTTCATTTTGCTCCCTTTTGCTCCCAGGTCCAGATGCTAACCGGCCCTTGTTTGAAGCAGGGCTAGTTCCTTGAAAACCCTTACACTTCAGAACTTCAATCAACAAATTCAATCTGTCTATGAATGAAAGGGTGATCGAGTTCAGGTTTCTCATCCATGCACCAAATGCTTTCTAAAGCCGTTATTCATGTCAGCCCACATTGCCACCGATCCCCCCACTGGGAGAGATTATCCAGCAACAATGACAGATCCCTTTGCATACAGTCCGAAAGTGGAAGGGGATGGACTGCAGCCCCAAATGAGTCTCTCTCTCTCGTGGGGACCATCAGTGCAATTTGGGGAGCAAAACCCGCCTGCGGATCAATCAGGAAACAAAACCCAACGGCAGTGAGGGGAGAGCCTCTCGACTGCAAGCCGGTGGCGTGACCTCACCTTCAGCTCCTGGGAGTGTGAGGTGTAGGCTTTCACTTTCCTGATGGCTTGTGTGCCCCTGAGCACCAGGGAGAGGCGGGTCAGCTGCCCCGTGACACAGCTGACATCCACCCGCTGCAGGGAGTGGAGGTAGAACTGCCAGATCTGAGTCGGAGTGGCCAGCCAGGGGTCCCTGGAGCAAAAAAAAAAAAAAGAGTGGCTACATTTCACAGCTTTGTCAAAGGAGCAAACACCCAGGAAGAGGCAGCTCCAAAAACCAGGAGCTAAGACGCTTCTGTCAATTACACACCAGCTCCCCATCCTGGGGGGGGGGGCTACTTGCACCAAGAAGTAAACAACCATACTCTCTTATTTATTCTTTAAAAAAAAAAAAAAAAAAAACCCGTCAAAAACTTCAAGTCAAATATTTAGGGTTGTCACATCACCCAGGCAGAAACCTCAGCCAGTTTATTGCATGATCTCCATTGCAATTAAAGTTAACTGCCTAAATTTGCAGGAAACTCAAGCAATCATTTTAGCTTCCTTTAATTTTTGGTGCCATATGTCTGGACTGCAACAGGCAACATCATAGAAGAGGGATTCCTTCCAGGGGAAGGGAGAGGCCTGCCTTTTCTAAGATAGTGACAGCTGCAATATCAGGCAGCACCAGCAAATGTGTGTGTCCCCTTGGGAGAGGCATTCCCTCCTGGTGTATGAGACAGTGAGAGGGAATGCCTCTTCTAAGATGGATCCTGGTGCTATATGTATACACAGCACAAATGACTGTGCTATCTTTGAAGAGACGTTCCTTCTGTGTGAGAGGAGTCTGTGGGAATGCCTCTTCCAGAATGGTGCATTCCATTGATGGTTTCTGTATAGTAAGGATTTGCTTGAAAAAGATGTGTTGCCTGATTAATTAGTGAGGTGATAGCGATGATTTTGAATGTATTCAACTTTTTAGCCCCAGCAATATTGCTAGGTGTGCTGCTCCCCTGAGTGGCTGGATCTTCCAGGAGCAGCTGCTGTTGAATCTGTTTCTTTTTAGGAAGACAGCACTGGAATCTTCAGGTGCCTCTTAGATTAAGCTGTTTCATTTCCAAGCATCAGAGGGTGAGCAGATGAGAAGCAAACTCTTGAGGACACAGAAAATCCTAGACTCTCAAGGTAAGCTCAATCAAACTGCAAAACAAATGGATTGAGTGGGATCGGGGGACAGCAAGCATGTGACTAGACAGGGACTACTAATCTCTCCCCCCCCCCACCACCATAGAAGGCTACTTGATCCCATCAGCTGCAATACCCAAAACATGGGCTGCTTTTGTAAATCACATTGCAGATCCCAGCTAGGGGAATGAGGGTGTCTCAGTATCAATCCATCGTTCTAGTTATCTGTTGTTGTATGTATATGCACAGAGAATGGAACAAGAGTGAGTGATTCATTCCCAAGTAAAGACGCAGAGGATTCCATCCCTAGGTGGCCGCAAGAGCTGCCCACTCACGTGTAAATTGCCACGAAGAACCTCTTGATCTGCGGACTGGGCCCGCCAGCGACCTTGAGAAAGATGTCTTGAGGCTCACCTGGGCCCTGAGTGGGAACATCAAGGCCGTATTATAGCACCAGGAGGTTTTTAAACCTGTGTCTCCCGAACGTCTGAATCTCAACATGCTTCAGACCCGGCCCTGGTACGTGTACAGATATGGCTTCCCCAGTCTCAGCGGAGCCCACACTTTGTCAGAGAAGACCATCCATGGGGCTGTCTGATGGGATAGACTGAGGTGCCTCCACTGCTTCTCCTCCTCCTGCTCTCTGGACTCAAAAAGGAGTTGGGGAACAGAGGAGGAGAGGTCGTGGGTTAGAATACCGATGAGACACTCTAGCCCAGCACTCTCTACTCCTCCACACTTCCTCTTCCACTGTTCCTTTTAAAAGCCAGAGTGCAGGAGGAGGAGTGGCAGGGGCTGGCACATTTTCCTGACCATGTGGGGAAACGGCATTGGCTATGCCGCTTCAGTAGAGTTGGTCACTACTTCTCCCTTCTGTAGAGGCAGGCTACAGCACCTGCTGGCCGCCTGAACAGACTCTGAAGCCTGCCCCTGAAGCTGTAGTCACAAGCACACAGCAGCGGGCCTCAACAATCTCCAACAATGCCCACCAGGTTCAATTTTTTTGGTCTTTCTTGCAAGCCATACCATTTTCTTGGTCTCGCAGATGATGTTGGGGTCGCTGCAGCGTACGAAGACCTCTGGTTCCCCACCTGGCACACCTGCTGGGGTACCTGGGAGGGGCGGAAAGGAGAGGCAAAAGTTGGCACATTCCAGCAGAGACGAGCAGATCTCCATCAACCTCTGGCAGGACTACAGCAGGATGCGAGCCAGACTTTCCCCTCCTGCCCAAGACAGCGGCTTCTACTCACAGTGATGCGGCTCAGAAAATGGATACTTTCTAAGAGTGGCCCACCTGGCAGGAAAGGGCTGTGATGCCTTTGCACAAATGAAGGGAGATCAAGGGTGATCAACCACGGGGGTCTCAGACTGCACATCTTCTGGAAGTCCCCTTGGGCCCAGGTGCCTTTAGGTCCCAGTACTGAGCCAGCTTCTAGCTGCAGATCCAGCAACTGACACCCAGGATCCTGGATTGGAGCAACCTCAGGAACTGCCAGGAGACAAGCCAGGTTTCCAGGCGCTGCCCACCTAGACGGACGATTGGCTCCCCTCAACAGGAAGTGCGGTGAGGACTTCCTGTTGAGGCTGAAACTTGGCTACGTCAGTGAATGTCTCCCCTGGGTCTGACTTGGTCCATTTCCTGGTGTTAGAGATTGTCCAAGCCACACATATGCCCATCGGACCGGGAGAACCCCGCCCCCCCCCCAAAAAAACTGCAGTACTGGAGGCAAGAGCAGCAAGACTCAGGAGACAGCCTTGAACCGATGTTCAACCTTCGCTCCCACCATCCAATCCAGCAAGGGCTCCTATATTGTTGCTAGTGGGAAAGAGGAGAAGGAGGAGGCCTCCATGCCATGCAAGACTGGGATCTGGAGAGGGGACATGATGGCACTCTTCAAATATCTGAAGGGCTATCATAAGGAAGAAGGGACGAATTTGTTCTCAACTGCCTTTGATGGTAGATCCAAGGGGTACAAACTGCATTCCAGTTGGACATCCGGAAGAATTTCTTGACAATAAGGGCGGTTCGACAGTGGAGCAGATTGCCAAGGGATGTGGTGGATTTTCCCTCCCTGGAGACCTTCAAGCAGAGGCTTGACAGGCACCTGCTGAAGATGTTTTATCTAGGAGAATTTCCTGCTACAGGCAGGGGGTTGGACTAGATGACCTTGTGGATCACTTCCAACCTTATATGTCTATGAAGACTTCCTCGTTTGCCAATGGAGAGGGTGAGGAGTCACCACTTCCTTGCCTGTCCGTCTCCTGTAAGCTGAACGTCTGTGGTGGGGGCATTCAGTCACCTGGACCTGCTCTGTGCCCTGGCTTGACCTCACCTCCCATCCCCAACCCCGGCATGACGCTGGGTCCTTCGGACTCCCTTGATGGCTGCCTACAGCTCAGCCCTGACAAACACAAACCTTCCCAGCTCGAGCCTGGCCCAGGCAGCGGAAAGGGTGACTCCAGCTTTGGGGCTGCACCGTTCTAATTCAGCCGCTCCCCCGCCCTGCCAATGACTTATACGCAAGATACTCTTTTCCAGGGGTGTTTGCTGGCGCTACTTCCACTTCTCTTTAGATTGCAAGCGCTTTTGGAAGCAATGTAAATACAGTGGCTTATTCTGCTTGCCATGTAAATCATGTCGAGATCTTCCTGTTCAAGCAAACCAAATACAGTTAATAAAACGCTCACTCATGCTGGCTTATGTTGGTTTTCAGCACTGTTCTTTTATGTGAATGTGAGTGTTAAGACTGCTCCTGTTCATGATTTGGGGCAAATGGCTTTGATGCCTTGGAAAAAGCAACCTTAAAAAAAAAAAAGGCAAAAAGCGAGCACGCAAAGGTGTGCCCAAGTGCATCCATACCTGGAAGCGTGTGCCAGGCAGGCAGGCGGATGGATTTCTTCAGGAAGGTGAGCTCCGGGTGATAGAAGCGGAAAGTCTGGTCGACCACGTGGGGCTGGGTCTCCACGGCCACGCTGAGGATGGCGATGGGCCTGCCACCACTTGCCATGAAGGAGGCCTGGGGAGGGGGTTAGAAGAGAGAGACTCTCACTCCCAGGCAGGGCCTCCAAGCAGGGCTGCCTGAAGACATGGACAGCGGCTAATGTTGAGAGTGTTGCCAGAGCAAGGCTATGATTCTGTGCGGCACAATCACGGAAAGGGGGCAGTAGCTCAATGACAGAGCCCACTGCTCTGCTCTCCTCCACACTTCCTCTTCTGCTCTGTTCTCCTCTTCCTTTATGAAACCAGGGAGCAGGAGGAGAAAGAGGGGCCTGAAGCAGCTGCCTCAGTTGGCCTCATGATGGGCCGGCCCTGCCTCCAGCATGAATGCTGCAGCTCGTGGCAGAAGAGGGAGCCCCAATGTTGCAAAGGGAGAGGCTTCCAGGGCCCAGCTCTGATCCCTCCCCGCCCCGTCACTGCCATTACCTTGATATGCTTTGTCTGTGTGCTGCCGGACTTCCAGGGGGCCGGGGGGTTCCTCTTGCCTTCGCTGAACGTAAGCTCGGTGAAGCCTTGCTGGAAATACAGGGGATGGCAGGGCGGTGAAAGGAAACCTGTTCTCTTAAGTGCACTTTTGAGCCTCGCATTTTCAGAAGGTCCCGTGGCGTTTCCAACAGAGAGCTGCAGGGAAGCAGCTCTCTCTTGCTCTCATACTGTGAGGTTGGCCTGAGAGCCTCTCCTCTCTGTCTTCCAGGCACACTCATGCAGAGGGCAGGAAGCCTATGGGGGGGGGGGTTGATGGCCAGTGTCTAATTCCTTGGGGGATTCTGGAAATCTGGGGGTCTGTAAAGATCCCCCGTGCTTCTGCTGGGGGACACACTTAGATATTCATTCCTCCCGTTTCTCTGTGTTGCCCTCCTCCACCAGGGCCTCCAGCACGGAGCGTGCCCCGTTCAAAAACAATACACAGAATTAAACTGGAACTGCCACCCAACAAAAGAAATATTAGTGGATTAACCGCCCATAAATGCTTTCGGCTGCCTTCCTAAGCACACCTATGGGAGGGCAGGAGCTGAGAACGGGACTGTGGATCAACCCCTGGCAGCAGTCTCAGCTAGGAGTGGGAAAGAGGGTGACCAAAACCCTGGAGCATCTCCCCAACCTCTTTTACACAGGGCAGGACCGGGCAGCCCATAGAAAGGGAGAGGCTTCCCCAGTTTACTGCAGCCTCCTATCCCTGCACCTTCCTTCCTCGCCTGAACCTCTTATGGACAAGCAAAGTCAGGGCTGCACCGTTCCTTAAACTCTCACTCCCACCCTGGCAACTGCAGTGGGGCTGGCCAGGCTGAGCAGTGCCATGTGCTTCCCCACGGCTGCAGCTCCCAGAAGCCTCTACACAGCCTAAGACCTCCAGGGATGTGGGTTACACACCATGAAGTCACACTATACTAGAAAGCAACCGAGATCTTTCATACGTTTGTATGTGTGCGAGTGAGTAATCCTAAACTGGAGTTAGGCTGGCATAAAATAAGCCAGGGAAGTTTATCCAGCACAAGGGCCACCATAAAGTGTGTTTGGACTGCTGCGGAGTCAGGGAGGATGGCTCACGTCTGTGTGCTGGCCTCTCTGGCTCAGAGAGTGGTCCAAACATACTTTGCGGTGTCCTCTGTGCTGGCCAAACTTTGCTGGTTTATCTTATGCCAGCCTAACTCAGTTTAGGATTGCGCCCTGAGTGTGTGTGTGTGTGTGTGTGTGTGTGTGTGTGTGTGTGCGTGTGAGTGAGTGTGTGAGTGAGTGAGTGTGAGAGAGAGAGAGAGACCAAGGATGATGTGAGGGTCAAAGGGAGCCTCTCGTCCTCTCTACCTGTGTTTTAAACACTGATCTCTCACGTCCCCTGCTGTCAGAAGCAGAGTGAGAACACAAACAACACACTCATCACCTCTGTTGTATTTCTGAAGGAGCACAGAGCAGATCCACAAATTCACTCGCTGGCAGCAGCAATGCCAATGAATCACTGAAATCGCCCCCCCCCCAATTCTGTTATTCCCAAACAGGTCTGGGCACATTTGTGTGCCGAGAGAGGGGCTGAGGAGCGTCTTAAGGATGCAATCTGATAGTGTATGTCTACTTTGTTTTTTGGTTGTGTAGTGTACAAAATGGGCAGCTTAGATGTCGCGGGGGGGGAGGAAGCTGAATCTGTATTAGTTGCCTTTTACAATGTGCATTTTACATTTTACAGCAAGTTCCAGCTGGCATTGGTATTTGTTGGAGAGGAGCACTGGGACAGTGCTATTAAGTGCTGTACTGGTTGTCCTTCACCCACCACTTCTGGGTTTCCAAACCTCAGCCCCTCTCTCTCCCTCTCCAAACACAGTGACTCCTTCCATCCCAAAACACACTGTCTCCCTCCCTCTCAAAAACCAGCACTGAACAAAAACATCAGAGCAGAGGGACTGTGTCTGCACAAAAGCATGAAGCGGCTGTCCTTACATTGGGAAGCCCCTCAATTGGATGCCGGGGCTACCTGCACACTGAATAAGAGAACCTGATGTTATGCGCTGTGTGAAACAAGCCTGGAGGCGACCGCTTTCCTACCTGTGTCAGAGTGGTCTGCTCCGTGCACATGGGCTGGTACTTAAAGGGGATGTGGACCGTCTCCTTGGGGCGCAGGTAGACTTGAGGGGCGAGGCTGTCCTGGAGGTGGAACATATCCTCCTCCAACGGGGTGACCGTCTGGGTCAGTTCCTTAAAATGCTTCCATTCTCTGGCATCTACAATGACACTGATGGAGGAGGGGAGAGAAAGATATACATAGAAGGTCAGTTACGGTTAGGGATGCTGGCAAAGCTCTCCCACGCCCGACTCAGAAACGTACCTTGGAGCCCCCTTCAAATGCACATAAAAGCTGCTGCGTATTTCTCCAGGTCAAATTAAACCTGAGCTGGAGAAGTACCATCAGTGTTTCCTTTGCTCCTAACTGTTACTGTTTTTTCTCCTTTTAATAATGGCAAAAAAAAAAAAAAAAAAAAAAAGCAACAAGAAAAATAATTCTCCCTAGTAAATGTACCAGATCACTGAGTTTCATTGTATTCCATGAAGAGTGGGTAATTTTAGACACTGCAAGGAGAAAACCTGATGGAGAGAGCCAATCCCTTCCCTTGTGGATAGAGGGAGGTTCTTTTCCCTCTCTCACAATACCAGAACCAGGGGACATCCTCTAAAATTGAGTGATGGGAGAGTGAGAACAGATAAAAGGAAATACTTTTTTACCCAGTGGGTAATTAATCTGTGGAACTCCTTGCCACAGGAGGTGGTGATGGCATCTGGCCTAGATGCCTTTAAAAGGGGACTGGACAGATTTCTGGAGGAAAATTCCATCGCAGGCTACAGGTCATGATGGTTAGTGCCACCTCCTTACTTTAGAATTAGGCTACCTTCAATGTCTGAAGCATGCCCGTCTGAAGCATGTCAACATAATTGAGATTACATTGCCGCACGGCAAGGCTGTGGTCCAGGCTTCCAAGCATCCCTGCTGCATCCTCAGGTTGACTCCCCTCTTTCCTCCTGATGCTTTTCAATAAGACTGGCTGTCAGGAAGGCCTCTGAAATGCTTCCCACTTTCTCCCAAATGTGCCCCCAAAGCAAGAAGATTCTCAGGTTGAGTGGGGGGGGGGAGTCTCTCCTTTGCTCCTGGACAATTCCTACCTACCTAAGCTCCGGGTTCTCAATCTGGATGGTGACTGTGTGCTGGACATTATATGGGTTTTTCAAAGCGAACTCAAAGAATTCGGTGGTGCCGAACATGGCGTAGAGGGTGTGGTGGGTGGTGATGGCCCGGCTCAGCATGCCCACAATGCTCTCGGCTTTGATGCGCTCCCGGTAGGCCTCGATGATCTGGAGGTCTCGCGAGTGCTGCAGGCGTTCCTCGTGACGGCCCTTCGTGGAAAGGCAAAGGGGGGGGGGTCAGTTGTGAACAGGCTGGTGGAGGAATTCCAGAGTGCTTCCTGCAAAGAATCCCACCTCCTCTTATCACAGCGACAAGGAAAGCAAGAGTGCCCCACTGGTTGTGCCATGCTGGCATCCACAGCGAAGGAAAGGACACTTAAATTAGGAAGCCTGAACATTCCTCTCCCTCGGAACGGCTCTGATGTTGCTTAGAAATGCCCCACCATGTCCCAGTGGGACTACTCTGAGGAGTGTGGCCCATCAAGCAACTAACCTGTGTCTGAGGCTGGGGCATTCAAACACACATTTTTTCCCCTAAAAATATAAGACAATCTGCTGTGTGCTAAACAACTCCACTCTACTTGGGGTGTGTGCCTTAGCCGTGAACCAATCCAGGATGCATTTTATCAATCCCAATTTTATCAATGAATCTTTATCAATCCCACCAGCAACTCCACCTTGGCTGAGAACAGCAGAGCAGGCGCAGCCCGTTTCCTGCTCTTCCCAACTTCGCCCTTTAGGGTGAAGAGGCCCCTTGCAGCATCGTGTCCCATCCAATTTCCCCAAGCCCTTGACAGGGGCCTGATGATCCGGTCTGGACGATGCCCACCCCATTTCCCTCCCACTGTGCACCCCAAAGGAGCTGGAAAGGAATCCCACTTCCTCCCTTGGGCTTTGCGCATCTCAAGCTGCTCACCAGTCCTATGCTGCTTTCACTCACCGCCATGCGCCACCTGCCCAAACCAACTCAAATTGACCAATGAGCACAGCCCCTGATTCAGCACCATGGAGTAAGTGGAAACAGGCTCCCCAACCAGGCTGATCAAAGACAGGGAAGCTGAACATTTTAGTTTGGCTCCTGGCGGTGGTTAATCTCAGTCTGTGCCTTGTGGGTTGGGTGGGTGGGTGAGCAGACTGCCGGTTCTGGCCCAAACTGAGGGTTCCTGGTGGAGAGTTGGCGCTGTCCCCTTCTTGGGTTGGGAATGCTGCCCCTGCTCCTCAGCCTCACATTTCCTAAAACCCCTCCCTAGAATGGATTTTGGAAAATGCTGTTGCTCCCTATCCACTTGTTTCCTCCAAGCATCTAGGCAAGACCCCTGCCTGTGTCCTTTGACAGCCACTGCCAGTCAGAGGAGGCAGCGCTAGGCTAGAGAAAGAAGCCCCCTGCCTCAGGAACAGGCAACGCGATGCGCCCACTGTCTGTCAGTGTCACTTGCCATGAGGAGGCTGGCTTTCTTCCCGCAGTCTCCTTCTTGGGCCTCCCGCCTCCTCACCGACAGCATCCTCTCCAGCTTCCGCCTCCGGGTGGCGCTGGCCTCGCGGTTGGTGTGCTGGAACACAGTGCTGACTTCACACAGGCGGGAGAAGAGCATGGCTGCCAGCTCACTGTCCACATCCGCCAGCTTCTGGGCCTGGCACACGTTTCCTGCTGGGAGACAAAACAGTGTCCCCATCCCCCAAAAAATGAGATGATGAAAACCAACAGATGGACCAGGAAAGATCAGTCGTGTGGTCCCTCACTCTTGTTGCAGGGATATAGACCTCCTGGGGCTCAAGGTGGTGCACCATTTGCGGCCCCCTTTATTCTGCCCCTGCTGGTCTTTCTCCCCTTACTCCTTGGAGTCGAAAAGGAAATGGGGAATTGAGCAGGAATTGTAGATGTCAGGAAAGAAATGGGCTATGTGGAGGAGAGTGGTGGGCTAGAGTGTCTGCTGGACTTAAAAAGAAAGGAAGGGAGCAGAGAGGAAATATGAAGGAGAGTGGTGGGCTAGAGTGTCTGCTGGATTTAAAAAGAAGGGAAGGGAGCAGAGAGGAAATATGAAGGAGTGTGGTGGGCTAGAGTGTCTGCTGGATTCAAAAAGAAGGGAAGGGAGAAGAGGAAATATGGAGGAGAGTGGTTGGCTAGACTAGAGCATCTCTGTCTCCATTCTAGTCTGTCATTCTCCTCTTCTGCCTCATTTTCCTTCTCTGTTTCAACCCAGGGAGAGCGGGGAGAAGGAGGCAGTGCAGGCAGACAGATGCCTCAGTTAGCCTCATGTACGGGTCAGCCCAGGTGTGAATCACTGCAAAAAGTACAGTTGCCTGCTTGAATACAATCTCTGTTACCATCTTAGTTGGATTCTCTGTTTTCTTAATAAGCAAAAATTAGCTTTTTCCTTTCCTCTCTCTCACATGCTGGGTGATAAAGATAAAAAATGCAATTAAGACAAAGGCTACCTCTTTTCTTCCAAAATCCATTAGACCGCCAACGAAAGGGGTGATTTTGGCATTTTTTTAAAAGAGAATGTTAATGAATTAACTACATGTTACTCTGCTGAGTGGCTGGGTATTAAGTTATTCATAGGCTGCGTTATCTCGCCGGGTTTACTTCATCTGCAGGGATCCATTTTCAACACGCCAGTTAGCTAGACTTGTGCATTCCTGTCCGTCCTCAAATGAAGTGCTCCTTTCATCTCTTTGAGGGGGGGGGAACGAGCTTGGGGAATAAAACCGTCTGCCAGAGGAGACGAGACAGAGGGCCAGAGAGTTGTTCGTGGAAGCGCCGCAATTAACACGGAGCCCAATCGAGTGGGGCACAGCGGCAGAGGTGAACGAGGGCTGCACAAGAGACAATGTGCTCATGTGTAACAGTGGACCGATGCGTGATCAGGGCAAAGGGGAGAGCGATGACGCAAAGGGGGCAAAGGGGAGAGCAGAAGCAAATGGAAGGCCCCCATCATTGGCCATAGGAACAAAGGCAAGCACCTCTCCTCTTGCCTTGAGAAGAACACCGTGTCAAAGAGAAGACCCAGCCTGGCCCAAAGAGAAAGAGAGAGAGACGACTAATTGTCAGCTGCTCTGTGACTGCAGGCCCAAGGAGGAACCACTAGCGTCTGCTGGGGCACCTCCCACAAGAAGAAAGACTGCAGTGTTCGGGCATCTTCAGTCTAGAAAAAAGGCGCCTGGGGGGGGGCATGATTGAGACGTACAAAATTATGCATGGGAGTTGCAAGTGCGTACAGGGATGTTCTTTTCCCTCTCTCAGAACCAGGGGACGTCCACTGAAATTGAGCATTGGGAGAGTTAGCACAGATAAAAGGACATACTTTTTTACCCAGCAGGTTATTAACCTGTGGAACTCCTTACCACCAGAGATAGTGATAGCATCTGGCCCAGGTGCATTTAAAAAGGGGAGTGGACAGATTTCCTGGAGGAAAAGTCCATTGTGGGCTATAAGCCATAACGGGTGGTCCAACCTCCTTACGTTAGTAGTAGGCTACTTCAGAATGACAGGTGCAAGGGAGTAGCAACAGGATGCAGGCATCTTGTTTTCTCCTGTGCTCCCTGAGGCACTTGGTGGGCCACTGTGAGATACAGGAAGCTGGACTGGATGGGCCTTTGCCTGATCCAGCAGGGCTCTTCTTATGTTCTTAGGGCCCAGATTGGGTTGCAAGTTATTGTTTACCTCAGAATTTTACCTCAGAATGCCAGGAGCAGGGGAGTGGCAACATGATGCAAGCATCTTGTAGTCTCGTGTGCTCCTGAGGCACCTGGTGGGCCACTGTGAGATACAGGAAGCTGGACTGGATGGGCCTTTGCCCTGATCCAGCAGGGCTCTTCTTATGTTCTTATGCCCAGAGAACCAAGGGCTGCTGGGTACTTGTGTCAATTCTAGCCAAGCATGCATGGAGACACCTGGTCGAGGAGATGCTGCTGCTCTCACCAAAAGAGATTCTTGGCAGCCGTACTTGCCTACTAGATGCAGAGAGCTGGCAAGATGGAAATGCCTGCTCTGAGCCGGGATTCCACACTTTGGCCACTTAGCCAGCATCCGACTGTGCTGCTCTCTCCTTTTCTTAAAAATTAAATGGGTAAATAAGCGCTGTTTGCAGGGTAGCTGCCCTTAATTTGATTCTCGGTCTACCTAACGTTCTCCCTGTCACGGCAAATTGCTTCAGACAACTCTAACGAAAAAATGGGTTGGATATTACGGCCTGGAAAGGACGCCTTGGCAGTGCCGCAAGGGGAAGGAGATTCCGCTGGGAGAGAGGTGCGTGCTCCATGGAAGGTGAGCTGCCCCCAAACCTGGTGGGTTTCAGAGTTGCCAAAGGCTGGGGGAGAGGAATTTCCTTGTTTCCAGCCAGCCAGGCATAGCATTTTAAATTGTCCCACCTTGTTGGTCATAGGATGCAGTGCTGCATTTTACACTGAGTGAGCCCCGAATGGTTGCAGACCACTCATGATTCGGTTGCTGGAATTCCTCTTGCCCAGACAGACTGCTCCTGCGGGCTCTTGTTTCTTCAAGTAACATCGCTCTGATTTCCTGTCCCTCTTCCACTACCAATATTCAATGCCTTAAGGCAGTGGTAGTCAAACTTCTTAGACCGGGACCCACTTTTTAGAATGGCACTTGTGTGGGGACCCCCCGGAAGTGATGTCATTAACCTGGCAGTGATGTTGCGGCAGGAAGTGGCATCATCAAGCAGGAAGTGCTGAATAAGAGGGCAGATCCTCTCATGGATTCAGAATTGGTTGAGGGCCAGGAAACAGAGAGAGGGGGTCAATGGGCAATTTTCACAATGGAGAGAGGTGAAAAGCAGAGTGCCCCAGGGATCTGTCTTGGGGCTGGTGCTTTTCAACTTGTTCATAAATGACCTGGAGACAGGGATAAGGAGCGAGGTGGCCAAGTTTGCAGATGACACAAAACCTTTCTGGGTGGTGAAAACCAGAAGGGATCGCGAAGAGCTCAGGAAGGACCTCTCCAAGTTGGGGGAATGGGCAGCCAAATGGCAGATGCATTTCAACGTAGACAAGTGTAAAGTGATGCACACTGGGGCAAAAAATCAAAACTTTAGCACCTATAGGCTAATGGGTTCTGAGCTGTCTGTGACAGCTCAGGAGAGAGATCTTGGGGTACTGGTGGAACAATGAAGGTGTCGACCCAGTATGCAGCAGCAATTAAGAAGGCTAATTCCATGCTTGGGGTAATTAAAAAAGGGGTTGAGAATAAAACAGCCAAAATTATTATATCATTGTACAAATCAATGGTAAGGCCACATCTAGTGTATTGTGTACAGTTCTGGTCACCACATCTCAAAAAGGACATAGTGGAGCTGGAAAAGGTGCAGAAGAGAGCAACAAAAATGATTACGGGGCTGGGGCACCTCCCTTATGAAGAAAGACTGCAGCGTTTGGGGCTCTTCAGTCTGGAATAAAGGCGCCCAAGGAGGGACATGACTGAGACATATAAAATTATGGACGAAAGGGATAGAGTCAATAGAGGGATGTTCTTTTCCCTCTCTCACAATACCAGAACCAGGGGGCATCCACTGAAATTGAGTGTTGTGAGAGTTAAAACAGATGAAAGGAAACACTTTTTTACCCAGCGGGTAATTAAGCTATAGAACTCTTTGCCACAGGAGGTGGTGATGTCGTTTGGCCTAGATGCCTTTAAAAGGGGTTTGGACAGATTTCTGGAGGAAACGTCCATCGTGGGTTATAGGCCATGATGGGTTGGGCAACCTCCTTACATTAGTAGTAGGCTACTTCAGAATGCCAGGTGCAAAGGAGTGGCAACAGGATGCAAGCATCTTATTGTCTCCTGAGCTCCCTGAGGCATCTGGTGGGCCGCTGTGAGATACAGGAAGCTGGACTAGATGGGCCTTTGGCCTGATCCAGCAGGGCTCTTCTTATGTTCTTATACTAAAATGACATTCCTGAAATGCAAATGGGCATTTTTGGACTGCAGCAGTTGGGCAACCATGAAACATCCCTGACAGAAAGCAAGATTAGGACTAAAAAATGATGTAAAAGTGGTGAACTAAAAACAAAATTAAAAAAAAAAAACCCTCACCTGAAAATCCAAACTGTTAACACTCACAAAAGGAAAATAACAAGAATAAGGCCTGTGGTTTCCAAGATGGCTGCTCCCAGCTTTCCTTGACCCACCTGACATCAGGTCGCAACCCACCAAGTGGGTCCCGACCCACAGTTTGAATAACACTGGTTAATAGACATCTCTGTGTTAGGCTGCAGGTTCAGAGGCCGTGAAAAGCAGCCAGGGGGGCACCTGCCTGCCCTGCTGCTCCCCCCGAGTCTCTGAGCAAGCTGGCCCCTGGCTTACCACAAGACACCATGAAACCAGGTGCAATTCTTCCACGCTGGAGAGAAGGCCCTGCATAATCTAACCCAGTTATCAAAGCTGTCTCCTGCCCTTAATACAGCAAGGCAAATTCACAACAGGAGCCTTGGCTTACCATTACCACTGTGAGTCTTGACGGAGAAGAGGCTGCCCCCGCAGAAGCTGCTGGCTCCATCGTGCGAGGAGATGATCCGGGAGCGAGAGGGCGGCAAGGAGCGGGACTTCCTCACCCTCTGCTCGCAAAGGTGACCTGCAGAAGAAACCCGGCAGGTGAGTCAGGGTGGGTGTCGTCCCCCCCCGCCGCAAGCCTGCTAAGCCCACATGGGGAAGACAAGGAAAAATCACCAGCAGAAGGGCAATCAAACAGCCCCAAAATGAAACTAAACCCCATAATTCAGAGACTTTCAACAGGTAGAACGGGAAGGAAATACCAGGTGATGAGGGAGCTAAACCAACCCCAACATCACATGAATTAAGAGCACAATCCTAACCCGGAATTAGGCTGGCACAGGCCAGCCAAGTTCGGTGCAAGGGCCACAACCAAATGCGTTGGGACCACTCCCAGAGTCAGGGAGGATGGTGCACATCTTTGTACTGGCCTCTCTGACTCCAAGAGTGGTCCAGACATACTTTATGGTAGCCCTTGTGCCAGGTTAGGACTGCGCCCTAAGAAAGGTGACATTCGCGTGTGACCCAGAGATGGAGCCCGGGCAAAGTCTACGCAATTCTCACAGTCCCAGGGCAGCCAGGACTGCTAGTGTCAACCCTGACACAAATTCTTCCTTAAGAAGTGCAGTAAACAGCAAAAAACAAAAAACAAAATCATTTTCCTGGGTGCCTGGGGCTGCCCACCCCATCCCTGGCCTTCTTCTCTGATGGTTCCTCTCCTCCCCCCCCCCCCGCCTCTTTTTTTCCTCCCTCTGATCTCTCAGTGCTTCAGGCCAGTTCTCTTTTGATGGAGGAGGAAAAAAAAGGCAGAACAAATAAGTCAAAGCAAACAACGCACACCTTCCCCGGAGCAATGTTAATAATGAAGGTGACCGAGGAGGCTGGGGTGGGCGCTCTCCAGCACAGAGCAGGGGGGCAGGAACACCCTGCAAGGACACTGGGGTGACTGGAGTCTGCACTGCTGGAAAGCGGGCCCTTGGAGCAGAACTCTCCTCTCCTCTCCCCCCCCCCATCATCTCCACCCCAGCAGGGCTCAGTGGGGTCTCGTCTGACTTTTGATAATCAGCACCCAGCTCCCTGGCTCCTTTAAGAGGCCGATGGTTCCTTTTATCTCTTCCTCATCCTGCGAGCTATAAACCTGCCCAAACTTTCTCTCTCTCTCAAAACGTAGCCCTCCCCCAAGCCCAGAGCCCCTTCAGAATAAAAAAGGAGATACCCTCAAGGCTTTTCGGCATGAGAGAGCCTTTGATCTGAGGAGCACAGGGGAGCCAAGCTCCTTTGGAAGTGTGAGAGTGAGCACCTTTGCTTCTGGGGAGCTGGAAATGAAGGCAAAGATCCACTGAGAGGAGCCACTGCCAGCCGGGGTGGTGGTGGTGCTCCAAATAAGCTTGGTTCCTTTGTCACAGGCTACCAGAGAGGAAGGAGGACAGACAATTCATTCCCACTAGGCAGTTGCCCAAGAAACAGAGCCACAGAACTCGGATGAGTCTACTGGAAGTGACATCACAAGAGGCGACCATAGAGAGGACCATAGAGGGCAAGTGTGTCGTGAGAAGGCAAACTTTGAAAATTGCTGATTTAGTCCAACCTCCTACTCAGCGCGGGCAACGGCTGCAATGGCCCAAGTAGATGGCCATTCGAAAGTTCCGACAGAGAGCCTACAACTCCCCGAGGCTGACTCTTGCAGTGCTGGACAGCTCTTGCAGTGAGGACAGTCTTCCTCATACTCATCTTAAATCTCCTTCCCTATTTTTTCAACCCACTGGCTCTCCTGGCCATTGGCTTAATCCACTGGGTCTAGTCCTGCCCTTGGGAGCTCCAGAGAGCAAGCCCTCCTGCCTTTTTCCAGGCTAAACATCTTTTAAACGTTCCTCATCGGAGCAGTTTCCAGGCCTATTGTCATCCTACTTAGGGCGCAATCCTAACCTGGAGTTAGGCCAGCAGGGGACACCGTTTGCACCCAGAGTCAGAGAGGCCAGCACACAGACATGCGCCATCCTCCCCGACCCCGAGAGTGGTCAAAACGCACTTGATGGTGGCCCTTGTGCCAGCCAAACTTTGCCAGCCTCATTCCAGATTAGGATTGTGCTCTTAGCCTCCCATCCCCAACCTGCCCTTAAAATGTGGTGTCCAAAACTGGATGCAGGATCCCATGTGAAGCCTTCCACAGACCTCACTCGGTGCAGGATAGAGCAAAACTTTGCGTGATCGAGAGTCAGTGCCTATTTTAAAGCAGCCCAGCATCACTTTCAGTTTTTTCTGCTGCTGCTTCACAAAGCTGGCTCACGTTCAGCTTTGCAATCCACGGCAAACCATTTACGCATGGAGAAAGCACAGGCAGACAACAGATGGGGTCACAGCATTGTGTGAATCCTTATAAACACTACGCGAACCAAGTGCGACAACCTCAGATAAAGGAGCCCAATCTGGAAGGGAGAGGAAGGAGCAAATGACGATTCCAGCTTGGAGAAAGAAAAAGCGAATGAGGACAAGGAGGATTTCTAAAAATCACACCTCTCGATAAATCCCAAGGCAAAAGGGCACTCGCCATGCGAAATGAGAGAAAAGATGGGAAAGGAAAACATAAAGACACTGGCACTGCCGGGAATTGGAGGGGGGGGAAGTGCCCTGAAGTGGAGTTTGCAAAGGTTAACGCTCAGTAAGAAAAAGCGTCAGGAGCTGCTGTGCCAATTGGGAGAGTCCAGGTTTACAAAGTACAATGAGAAAAAGACAGGCAGTAAAGCAGCAGTGTCATAATGCTTATCTGTAGAACAGCACCTGAGAAGACCGAGCGAGGCAAAGAAAGGGCAGCAAATACACAGGAAATCAGGATGATTGAAAGGGTGTGCAGAACGGGTGTGATGGAGAGCAAGCCCCATTGTGGTCCAGCCCTTTCGGTTCCTGCAGCCAAAAGACGGGCACTCTGGTTGGATCCGACCCACCAGGAATTTGATCTCGGCGCAGAGCAGACGCCCTACTGCTCAGCCAACCGAGGGTCTTCCCCAGACGCCGAAGGACATTATGCTGCATATATTCTCGAAGCAGAAGCAGCCGCTAAGGCTTCGGCATCAAAGATCGCTTGGCTGCCAAATGTAAAAGGGGAGGGGGCACCGCTATTTGCAAGCCGCTTTTGGCAGGCTGGCCTGGCCTTCGAACCGGCTCAGGATGGATCGCCCTGGTCCCGCCCCCTCCGCTGAAGAGCTTATCGCCCTCTTGCAGGCATCGGATGAAATGTCAATTTATGATAGGGGAGAATGGAAGCTAATCTGTCTTTTGAAGGCGTCTTTTTTTCCTATAAAAAGAACCAGGAGCCACTCTGCCTTTTAGAGGTGGGTGAATTAAGGGACCTTCAGCGCTAAGGCTCTTAGGATTCAAGATTCCTTTCCCTGCTAGGTACGGCTTTTAAGCTCCTCTTGCCGTCTCTCCTGGGCTCCCCGCGTCGCTCGCCGGCATCTAATTGAGTGTTGCTGCTTCCTTATTGCTTCCTTCAAAGCTGCCCTGGCTTGTCCCCTTGTAAACAAGGCTAAGCAGAATTAATGACCTGTGTACTTCCATTGTGCTGAAACGACTTGACGCTATTGCCATTGTCAGGGAGCCCGGGAGGGAGCGGGGGGGGGGGGAAGGCTTAAGAGGCTCCTCTCATGCAAGGCAGGAGCGCCTCCCTCCCAGGACCCAAAGTCTCTCTAAGCGGCCTGTACAGCTGCTCTGTTGCCATCTTGCTATCCATCACAGAGCTGCGGATGGTGGAATGTGCTGGGACAGGCATGCGCCGGCACCAGGAGGGACCTCAGAGGTTCGGGCACCTGGAAGCATATGGAGGCGAGCAACCCTAGAGTTTGCATCGCTGGAAGTGTGGAAGCCCCACAACTAAGACCTGCCCCATCTCTAACAACACCAAGAGAAGACGACGCCAAGTGACCAGGAGTCTGGCTTAGGGGGAAGGGAGCAGAGGAAATCCAGCGGCACTCGCCACAGAGCAGCCCGACCCTGACCCCAGACTGATCTTAAGGAGCCCACTGAGCTACAAGTCCCTGAGCAGGGAACTCGGAGCAGCGGGAACAGACTCCCCAGAAGGCCTGGCCTCCTCTGCACCGGGACTCTCACGCTCCTTCGTGCTCACCTAGGACAATGCACCAGGCAGGAGTTAGCGGAAGATCCCATCATGATGAGTACTGCACATGCTTGTTGCTCCTCCTGAGTGGGAGGGGTTGTTTTGACAGCCAGGCTCCTTCCAAATTAGGGTGCTCTCAAGCCACCACAGACTCCTTGAGCCTCCACTTGCATGGACACACACACACACACACACACACACGTGGTTGATTGGGATGCAGGACAAGGGCTTCCTTGGAAGCACCACCTAGACTGTGGCGCTCCCTCCCCCAGGAGGCCTGCCTGGCCCAATCACCAGCCCTGTTAACTGGGCAAAGAGGCCCCTTTTAGAAGGGGCAGCTCTCTTCTACTTGGCAAGGGGAGAGCAACTGTCTCTCTCCGTCCCAGCAGAGCCTCCCAAGAGCCGTCTGTCGGCACGTCTCTCCATTCCCGACTCGGAGTCTTTTCGGAACACAGAGGCACTCCCTTTCCATTTTATTCTGCAAATTTCCTTCTTGAGAGGCCGTGCATAAATATTCCAAACCATAATTGCAAGCCTCCCACCAGCGTCTCGAGCGGCTCTTCAATTTGTTTCCCTGGCCTGTCCTCTCGTGCCCTCACTTTTTGTTTATGCTCCCAGCTCCTGGGCCACGTTCTCAGATTTGATTTCCGCTGCCTTGCTGCCCTTGTTTTCATTACGAATTGCATGCTCTGACAGTGTTTTTTTTACGATACCAAATATTGCATCAGTGGTGAGAGGCCCCGAGCGCCCCTTAAAAGGGACAGGAGGCTGCAGGTTGTGAACGTTTAAACCAACAGGGCACCTTGAGCTTGGGGGCTTCCTTGGGGTTTGCCTTCGTCTTACCAACGTTGGCCAGGCTGAGGTGAAGCCGGCCTCTCACGACGGCATGGACTCCGATGGGCTTCACGGCGCCGGGCCTCAGAGCCTCCCCGCTCATCACCGCCTCGTCCTGCTTGTACTCCATCGTGATGACCTCCAGCTCATGGTGGACCTGCACGGCTGTCCGGCCCTGGCGCAGCAAGTGCTGTGGGACAAAGCAAGCCCGTCTCAGCCCTTCAAGACCCAGGAGGGAGGGTGAACCGCACAGGGGCGTGCCGGCCCGGCAAGAGACCCCCCCCTTGCAAACCCTTCTCTAGAACCCGCCACTCCAGCGAAGCCTACGGCGTGATCAGTGGTTCCTAAACTGTGGGTCGGGACCCACCAGTGGGTCGCAAAGCGCCTAGACAGCAGCCGTATTGAAAATATGGGGAAAGGGGATGCTGGAAAGGGGGAGGGCTGTTTGGTTGGCTGGCTTGTGTCAAGGTCAAATAGGCTTTTTCCTTTCTGATTCACGTTGCTATTGGAAAATGGCTGAGACATAACCCCGCTTGCTGCTGCATTCTCAGGAAAGCAGCAGGCTCTGGCATCACAAGGGCATGTCCCGCCATGAATTCACTTTTGGTGGGTCCCAGGAAGATTCATTCTAAAAAGTGGGTGCTGGTGCAAAAAGGTTTGAGAACCACTGCCCTAGTTCTTTTTCCTTACCTAACTATGCCAAAGCACACGTAGGTGGAACAACCATCTATTTTTCCCCTTTACCCTGTGCCTCTTTCCCCCTCCACTCCCCATTCTCTGTTGTCTCCTGTGTGCATGTTTCTAGATCAGGGCTTGGGAACCCATGGCCCATATCCGGCCCGCAACCCAAAGTCATCCAGCCCATGCGGAGCTTGGCTTGGGAGGCATTGCCTCCGGCTGAATCAGCCACACACTGGACAGGGAATAGCAGAGCTGCTTGCCAGGGCTCACAGAGACCCTGTGCCGCTCACATGGCCGTTCCCCGCCCAGCATGCGGCAAATTCTGTAGGAGGCGAACTCAGAAACTTGGCCATGATGTCATCGCCAAAGGTCCGACCTTTTGCTGAAAAGATTGCTGACTCCTATTCTAGACTCTGAGCCACTCAAGGCACAGACCTGCCAGCTCTTCCATTTCAAAGCACTGGTGATAACATAATACTTATAAACAAAGGCTTTAGGGTAGAACTATAAGTTGGGGCCAATGTGCAGCTGTTGCCAAGAGCCTGAGCCCTCCTCCTCCTCCTCCTCCTCCTCGGTTTAATGGCAGTTAATAACACAGCAACGCACAATGTGATATTACTGCCAACTGCCTTTGACCCAGGCCCGTTATGTTCCTCTTTCCTTCCTATTTTGTCCTCTGCTGGCAGGAGCAGGGAAACTCGCAAACATGATGAAGGTGCGTCAACTGCTTTGCACGGCTAAGTGTTAGCAGCGGAGGGAGGTGGCGGCACAGTTCGCGCAAAGTCCGGTTTGGGGCCGGAGTGTGATGCCCGGAAGTTGTGAGTTATCCAGAAATATTGATGAACAATTATGTGTGGTCAAAATCCCACACTTTGCCTGTGTGTGCACACACACGCCATGGCCTCACTATCGGTTCAGAAGCAGTGTGCCTCCGAATGCCAGCAACAGGGGGAGAGGGGTGTGCCTTCATCCCCTCCCTGCAGGCTTCCGGAGTCAGCTAGTTGGCCACCCAGGAGGCTGGACTGGGACAGTCACTCTGATCCACTACTCATTTGTTATTAGCAGCCATGCTACTTAGGAACAGAAGCTTCAATGCTGAGAGGCAATCTGCACCTCAGTGTACCGTTTTTGGGAGTCTAATGGGAACGCTCCTGCCTTCATGACTTGCCTGTGGGACTTCCACTGGGTACCCAGCCTTGCACAGCAGGGAAACAGGATGCTAGACTAGATGACGGCTTGATCGAGCAGGGTGTTTTGATGTCTTCACATACACGCCTATGTGTGAGGATGCAGGGGAGTTGGCAGGCCCAGGAGCATAACTTTGTCTTGCAAATATTGCCTTGTTGGATTATTAAAATATCACCGTATATTAACTGTTTGGTCCTCCTGCCTCATACTGAAGCAGAGTATTGGACTGGTCTCCTGTTCGGCAGTGGGTATAAATCACAGAGTGAAATATTATGTCCACAGTTACAGAAGATCAATTTCTGTTCTTATTTCAGCAAGTGTGATTGTCAGCCTCGGAGTTTCTCCCTCCCTGAAGTCGCTTCCAGCACAGTAGTCAACGTTCTCTTACCTTCAGCTTTACGGCAGCCGATCCTACAAGGAGGAGGGAGTCTCCGTCCCAGGCATCTATTTGCAAGGAATGTTCGGCGAGGTAACGGATAAACCAGCGGGGCTCTCCTGGCTTGAGGAATTCAGGATCCACCATATATTTCAACTGGAAACCTGGAGAGCCTGCGGAAAAAAAAATCAGCTTTTCACATAGCTATCAGCAAAAGGCTGGCCTCTGCCCCAAGGAGCTTACAGCAAACATGTAAATTGGTCCACGAAGTGTCTCACCCTCACAAAACTGCCAACTCTCTCTCTCTCTCAATGTGACACACACACACACACACACACACACACACACACACACACACACACA